>JANTPZ010009903.1:0-19925 GCA_025593235.1 Vachellia pachyceras | reverse complement strand
GTGCGGGATAGGAATATGTTTTAATTGTTGAGTTTTATTTCTTAATCCAAAATGGTAGTAGTAGGAGTATGCAAGTGAGCTAAATGTAATAGTAGCCATTAGGTGGGACGGTCTTAATAGCTACAAGTGTGGCAATAATTAGCTGTGCTGGCCAACACAGTTTTGTCTTCATGATTTGTAATCATATTCCTTTCTCAAAATAAAAGGTCAACACAGTTATTGCATTGGAAATTAAAGGTCAACATCATCATGTCATTGGAATTAAACAAAAAATTTGCTCTTTTCATAATAAAATTTTGATTTGATACTTTTGTAAATCAAGAGTAATTTGCTAAATTTTTTTAAAAAATATATAATTATCATTTTTAATTTCTATTCAATGTTACAGCTCAACGATTTGATTAGAACGTGGAACATGAATTTAATAGGATTTATGTTGTTAGCATTAACTTATTTTCAATAATCTGATGTGTAGGTGCAGAGCATGACGATTATTTTGAATTCATAATATGATTTTCATTTTAATTTAATTGTATGCTGCACCCTAAATAGAAAGCGTTAAAATTAATCTCTCACCTTTTAAAAAATGCAGAATTGCCTGTCCTTCACGAATGATAAGGCACGTTCATTTTATTGGGAGAAAAGAGTTTATAGATTCCGAGGTATTTTACGGATTTTAAGATGGTTTTATGGATTTCGAGATGGTTTTTATAGATTTCAAAATAATCTTGTCTTGACTTGCGTGTAGTGTTGGGAAAATGTTGTTCCTAAACAAACACATTATAATTCATGGAAAGGGTGTTTGCATCATTTGATGATGACATTTTTCCCTTTTTTACTAAAAAATGTCAATGGCTCTATTTTTCAAGAAAATAATAAACATATTGTTGTTGTTATTAAATTGGAGTACTCTGTGCATTATTTACATGATAAGTAATCAAAATTGCCTCAAAAATAATCAAATAGTTTTATTTTGCAAGACCGTATTGACCTCAAATCAGTGTAAACGTAGAAAACAATTTCAATGGAACAATCTCCAGTTGAGTTCATTTGACCCAGCCAAATAGTCAATAATGACAATATTATTATTGGACTCGATTGGGAATACGGTAGAGAAGTACTTTTACACAAGTCGAAGTAAATATGTAGATGAGATTATCTTGTTTTTACGGAAAAACTCGTGCGTTTAACTTTTGAAAACGTTGTTCCAAACAATTCCATTATATTCATACAATTTATTGCTTAAATTTTGTGTAATGGATATATGTTGTGTTTGATTTTATTAGAGAATATCTAATTAAAACAACAAAAATCTCACACCCCTTTTGTCCTCAGAACCAATGTTGGGAAATGGTTAGGGAAGATCACCTCACCAACTTTTGACCCACCTCACCCACCATTCCCTTTTGCCCCTACTTTATTTTTTTCAATCATTTGTTGGTGTTGTGCTTGTTTATAATGTTTCATTATTAACGCCCAACTATATTGTGCGTGTTTGGAAACACCATTTTCCAAACGGTACACATAAGTCAAGATAAAAACATATCGAAATTTGTAAAAACCATCTCGAAATTCATAAAAACAATATTGAAATATGTAAAACTATGTCGAAATCCATAAAATCACCTTGAAAGCTATAAACTCATTTCTCTCAACGAATTCCCAAACAAATACATTAACGTATTTCACAAATCTCACCCGACCATATATCGAATGTATCAATGAAAATAATTAGATCATTTCAGATTCCACGTGCATCAAAAATATATATTATATGACAAGGAATCTAATGTGTTCATATGTTTTTTAAACACTAATCATTATTTTTTTTGAATAACAAGGCAAGTCAAGTTTGGAGTTTAAAATTACATAGAAATAGAGGCAGGGGTATTAGTCCCTAGACACGACCACAAGTCGCGATTAAGAAAATCTACACAACAGATAGGTGGTTCAGGTAGATAAAGATACCCTGGACTTGATTGATGTCCATTCTTGGCGAGCTGATCAACACAACCTAGTGCTTCCCTGTAACAGTGTATAATCTCTACATCCCATCGTCTCATAGTGAAAGCTTGGATCTCGGTAATGATCTGATTAAGTGGATGCAACGGACCACATCCCAAAAATAAAAAATGTATAGCATCTAAAGAATCTGTATAAAGCTTGATCTTAGATATGCCTTTATCTCGGCATAGTGATATGCCCTCCTTAATAGCATGCAACTCGGCTTCCGTAGATGATGCAAAGCCAATACTGGCTTGAAAGCCATCTTGCTAATTGCCATGATCATCACGCAAAAGACCCCCACACGCTGTATGCTTGTGCTGGTTGACAAAACCATCCACATCGACTCGTATGTACCCAACTGGGGGAAGGCTCCACTAGCAGTATGCTCTATCTGGCAACTGGTATAGTGTGTGCTTGAATCTTCCACTTTCTACTCCTTCCATAAGCTGATAGATTCACTTTGTTACAAGTTCCTCTGGCTGCATACTGCTCTCATCAAACACTCTGCAACAGCGATTTTTCCATATCATCCAGCAGGCTAAGCCAAAAATCCTGCTCCAAGTCCACCTTGACACTTTCCTTACATACAGCTCATTGGTTAGGTTCCAGCTAATCCAATCCTGCAAGTCACTAGCAAAGAAAATAGTAGTATATAAAGGGTTAATTAAATGCACCACACATTTCTGGCAAACTCACAGTCTCTCAAAGAGTGAATAATATTTTCCTCACAACCACACTTAAAAAGGCACTCATAATTATCTGTGACATTTTGTTTCGCTCTAAGGGAGTTAGTTGAAAGTCTCTCATAACAAATTTGTCACATGAAATATTTTGCTCTCTATGATATCTTCCATCGCCAAATTTCTTTCCAATCACATCTGCTAGAGTTATTCTGTTGAACACTAATCAATTTTTGAAAGTTATGCCGACCATTACTCTTTTCAACAGGACCAGTCTGCATTACAAATAAAAAGTGGCCTTCAAAGCATCCAAAGTTATGACTCGCAGGCATCCCGAGGCAAGGATATCCACCTCATAATTTTTATACTGTCTACAATATTCAAATTATTTTCATAGTCCATATCTTAAATTTAAGAATTAAGGTGGACCACATAACACAAATTGAAATAAAACTTCTCTCACATACTTATCTCAAAATCCGAAAAATCACTCTTCTAACGTATTCAGTTCGGTGTGTGTATATATCAAACCATGCACGTAAAGCAATTGTACTGTCATCGTGGCCTATATGCTTGCATGTTGAATTATTACTGAGTATCAGCAGCGATCAGGTTTATAAGTAATTAAAAAGAATCAGTGGTGATCATTGAGTATGAACATTAACACATTTAATACTGGCTTTTTAATTTGTCAGTGGGATATTATTGCCAATTATTGTCGTTGGCTTCACTACAAAGATAGTGTTGAAAAATAATTAATGATTCACTTTATTTTATGCATGTCATTGATGCCTCATTTATTTATTTTTTTTTTAAATCTCAGACATTAATGGTATATGCCATGTGTCCCCCTTCTAATGCAATCTAATATATTTTGGGGCACGTTTGAATAAGCGTTTTCTACATGATAATGTACGATGAGAGGCCTAAAATGACATTTGGTGATGCTGTTTTGATATTCAGTTAAAAAATTGACTTGTCATTAGTCCCGTTTGAAAAGACCGTGGATACATATTTTTACGTAAATTAAAATAAATATATGAAGGAGAATATTTTATTTTATGAAAAAATACTGTTGAACAGGCTTTTGGAGCTTCCAAATGTTACAAATAAAAATAGATGAAGCAGGCACGTGGCCAAATTTTTCTGAATTGCATTATTTTCACTAATTGCATCTCCATATTCACTTAAAAAATGTGGATAAATCAAAATAGCCGTTTGGTTAAAGGAAGAAAAAAAATTACGAGGACTCTAAATCACTCCACACATCACTTTTTTTTAGCCGTATACAAATTAATATAATAAAAATATAAAACATCACTTAATTTGAGAACCTAACAATGTTACCCGTCCTGTTAAATAATTAGTGATTACCGGAAAGAAATTGATGTTACCCATTAACATTTTTAACGGGTAGGGATATATAATATTACTTCGTTTTAACAATTTCAAATAAAACAAATATTGAGTGATGAGAAAGGAGGGGGTGTTTGGGTCTGAAATGGAATGTAAACCAAACAAGGTATTGTTGCCATTTTACTTTATTGTCTGACAATAAATGGTCCCAAACACCTTAACCTCATGCCCACTCTTCCCTTTATTATGCATTGATTCACTCACCCTCACTCCTTGTTTTTGAGTTTACATCCCCATTTCTATATAATATTATTTTGTTTTCAAGAATGTTGCTTGTGTGTATATTTATATGCAGAAAGTGTTTCTCAAATTGATTCCTATTTTACAAATTTGAACATTCAAAATATAAATTGATTGAATCAAGTTGAACATTCCTGACATTTTTACCTTCCAAAATCAAATTGAATGGCCAGTGGGGCATTAAAGTTATTGAGCAGAAGAGGTCAGCAAGGGGAATTAACCTGAATTCAAAAGCCCTTATATATGTGTATATATATATTCTATATAATACTTTTATCACATCAAATTATATTATCGTTATGTTTGAATTAGTGGGAGAAGCTACTTTTTCAACGTGATTTACAATTTATAAAGTAAGTATGTAAGAGGAATTTTGTTTTGATTTATGTGAACGCGTTTTTTTTAATGCCATATCAAACTGGATCGTTTTTATCAATACTCTTGTAACGTGGTATGTGTAATTTTTTTAAAAATGCATGCTATTTCTTCCTTTTTTTTCCCTTTTAACATCTTTAATTTTTTTTTTTTGCTAATGCTTTACTCATAATTAATTTAAAAAATTTCCGTATACAGTTGTCTTAATTTGAAGTTCCATTTTGTTATGTTCTGTTCTAGATTTCACGAGATTCCCATCTTGTCCCTCAATATGTATTTATTTTTCAAATTTTGTATAATTATTAAAACTCTTATTGGATTAAAGGTATTAAATATTTAAATGGAGGTGGTTAAGATTTAAAATAGCATGGCATTAAATGGAGGGTATAATTGAAAAAAATCTTTCATGATACATAATTTTACTTTCTCCTTGTTGAGTGCCTTTTTTTCTTCTTTTTTTTTAAATTCTCCTTATGGGAACAACATAACAGCGATGAGAAGGTACTTGTCGTAGATTGTATATTAACTAAAATATAACATTATTTAGAATATAAAATTAAATCAAATCTTTTTCAGACTGCTTAACATATGGACAATTTGGAACGCGATGACTGATAAGAACTCAATACCCATCTTTCCTATAGCATAGATTTTTTTTTCCAATTATTAGCATAAAATTTGCTCTCTAAATATTTACTAATACCATATAATTATTTGAACTGTGATTTCCCTGTGAATTATGAGGGAGAACAAGTTGGTGTGGCACTAGAAAGGAAGCATATGTTTAACCAATTCAACATAATTGATACAATTACTTCATTTTTTAATGTAAAAATTATGTCTACCTTTCTAGCCTTCAAAATTTAATTATATCGATTGCTTGTGGTAAAAAAAAATTATCAAAATTGCATCTTGACCATTTAAAATACTTAAATTGCATCTGGACCATTTAAAACTCTACTAATTTGGTATGTTTTGGGGACAAATATTTCAAATCATAATCTAAAAATTTGAGTCTAAATAATTAATGTAGATGAAACATCTCTAGCCACTAACTATTAAGCCTTTAAAATTAAACTACTTACTCTAATCAACCAACAAAATTAATCTATGATGCACGTAGTTAACTACGGAGTGTTTGAGAAAGCTTCTTAACACCCCAAAAGCACGTTCAACAGTATTTTTTCGTAAAATGAGATAATCTCTTTCACATATTTACCTCGTAGATGGTAAAAGTACTTCTCCACCATTTTACTAAACTGACGAATTTGATAGAAGTAGAAAACAGGAACAGGAAACATATTGCGATCGTTTGGTACAGCGGTGGCAGGGTGGAAAAGCCACTTTTTGGGCTCAAATTCACTTCTGGTCCTCCCATGGTCGTTTGGATCGGCGTTGTGGCAAAATGACTTCTCCTCGTGAAGCGCCTTCTAGCCAGAAGTCGCAAATTGTCACGATTGTGTGAGAAGCCATTTATTCTGCTCTGGCATCGCTTGATCTGGAGCGCTTTGTCCTCGTCCGAAATTTTCAGGCATCGTCACGTTGCTCGCCGGCGTCGACTCAACGGTGGGTATCTGTTCTTCTTCTCCTTTAGCTAGTGGTTGCTTCCATCACAGTTGAAAGGGTCAGAAACTGACGGATCTGTTATTTGGTTGTTGCTGCTGGCTCACTTGAGCTATCCTCAGCTCAACAAACCTCAGCTCAATTTGCAGCAAAGCACAGGCAAAAAACTCATGATTCCTCTACCTTGGCTCATGGTCGTTTAGATCTGTTGATGGTTGATGCATGCCACCTTATTCCGTTGACAGCTCTGGCGACGCAATCTGTTTTTCCCCTAAACTCATGATTCCTCATACATGGGTTTTGAATTTCTGAAATTTTTTTACAAAGCTCAGCGTTCTGCGTATTCTCGACAAGCATTGCTGTTTTTCAATTTCGTTGTTGGTTCCTGGTTGATGCTTCTTTTTTTTATGATGGTTGATGCTTGAATTTTGTTGGTTCCTGGTTGATGGTTGTGTTTTGTTCTGCTCATGGTCTTGGTTAACAAAGGATGCTTGTGTTTCAAAATGAAATGGTTTATCTCTTAAGATGATATAGGTGAAGAATCATCCAACAATGCACGCTTAAAGAGCCAAAGTTTGTATTTGAAGCTAAAACCATTGGAAGAATGGAGCTACTAGTGTTAGCCACATTGAGATGGAAAATCCACGCTTTAACTCTATGTTCCTTCTTAGACTACTTCCTCAGTAAACTCACTACCGGGAAGCATCCAACAAATTCATCCATTTCAAGATCAATGCAGCTCATAGTTGGCACAGTGAGGGGTATCCCACCAAATTCTGTTTCAATGTCTTGTCCTTTTGTAGATGTTCTGTTCTTGAGGAGTAATGAGTTCAAGCAGTGCTTTGTTGGGACATCAATGCAGGTTTGGGGAAGTTGTAAATTTTGGTGTGTAATTGGACATGCTTCATCTTAATCATAGCCCATAGTTGCCTACTATTTGATTTTGTGATAATGCAGTCTATATACACAATATGATTGGGAAGAAAAAGTAATGAATGGTGCTGAGTGGGTCTTTAGTTTGGTTTTGTGGTCACTGATACTCTTGACTTCAGGGTGGTTTTGCATTATTCAACTGGCATTTTGGTGATTATTGATACATATTTTTGGCATCTAAACTCAATGAAGGATATAAGAATTAAGAAGTGACTCAGAAGCAATAAATTAAATCTGCAACATATTTCCTACATGTTTGTGCCTTCTTACTCCTTTGTGGGAGCTGAAATCATGGTGTAATAGGTAGCTTTCCTTACAATGAAACAAATAGTTAAAATTTTTATTATTATTTTCTTCCTCAAAATTATTACAAATAATTAAAATAAAATATATATAAATTTGAAGTATTTAATGAGATTCATGTCCTTTTATGTAATTTGGCAACAAAAGTCACTTTTTCAACGTTTATCCAAATGCTTTCTCCTTTTTTTAAAAAGTCACTTTCCCACCGCTAATCCAAACGTAAATCACGTTACAGTTTTAACTTCTACTTAGAATTCATTTTCCAAAATAACTTCTACAAAAAAGTTACTTCTCCCCTCGCTTATCCAAATGGACCCATTGTACTTGTATGGGAACTTCATCCCCTAAACGGTGCACGTAAGCCAAGATAAAATCATCTTAAAATTCGTAAAAACCATATTGAAATCTACAAAACTATTTAGAAATCCGTAAACCCCTTTTTCCCAACAGGACTCATTTCTCTCACCGAAGTTCCCAAACACACACATTATTATTATTTAAAAAAACTCAAAAACGTCATTTCTCTTTCTCTTATTTTTTTTATTGGTGGCAGATTTTCTCCGAACAGTTGAGGCAGATACGGTCACTTCATTGATATCTGTGGGTCACGCGTGTGAATTCAACAGACACATCTTCCAATTTTAAATTCAAACAAAGTTGAAATATTAAAAACAATTTCAGACCCATTAGTCAAAATCGCACCAACCTCATTGCAAGTGCGTAACCAATATTTAAATATCTCAACCAAAAAAAACACAGAGAGAGATAGAGAGGGAGAGACAAAAATAAATTTTAAAAAGAAAAAACTCACGGATCACGCACCAACACGCGCTTTTCAATTAGTTGCAATCATCCCTCCCCTCCCGGCCAATTCCCTCACATGCACTGTTTCCCATTCGACTCACTCGGCTGAGCTTATCAATAGCACTCACAATCACAAACAAACAGAGCTCATAATTAATGGCATTCAAAAACAAATTAGAAATCCAGAGTCGGAGTCCGAACAAAAGAAGAGAATAAAAGGTCAGAAATCCGAAATGCCCCTATCTCGATTTCCTGAAAATTTCGTTTCTTCTCAAAAAGAAAAAAGCCGCTACAGCGTATAACAGGAACACATCCCCGTCTCTCCGTTGATTTCGCTCCTGTTTCCGGTTTAAACAAATCCCATTAAGCTCCGTCTCCCGCAATTGCCGCTGTTGCGAACGAAAACGAGCCAGAAAGTGGAAAAAAGCAATATAGAACATTCCCATGCTTGCTTCAATACGCAGTATAAAAACTCGTTTCCTTCTTCTACTGTTGTTGTAATCTTACTCTGCAATTTCTAAACCAGCTGACTTGGGTCTGGAGGCGGCTATTGCGGAATCTGAACGGATCTGGGCTGAACTCAGATTCGTGCCTAAACGTCGTCGCTGATCATATGCTTCTGCACTTTGGTGGCCGGTGACGCTGATCAATGGGTTGTGTGAATGCCAAGCAGGCGGTGACGGTGACGCCTGCTATTGACCACTCCGGTGTGCTTCGTGGCAATGCGGGTACAGGAAATTCGGGAAGGAATTTGGGAGAGTCGGACAAGAAGAAGAAGAAGAAGAGTGAGTCAGTGGGGCTGAGTAGGAGCGAGGTGGGTGAGTCGGGAAGAGCGAGTTCAAATGGAGGTTGTGAGTCGTATAGTTTCAGATTGGGGAATCTGCAAAAGTACGTGGAGGGAGAGCAAGTGGCAGCGGGTTGGCCGGGTTGGCTTACTGCTGTTGCCGGTGAAGCCATTCAGGGTTGGGTGCCCCTCCAAGCTGATGCGTTTGAGAAACTTGAGAAGGTTAATTTGCTAATCCTACCTGAAATTCCGAGTTCGCTTCTGTTATATTTGTAGCGGCGTTCTTAGATAAAATTTTATCTATAGCTTGTCTAGTAGTTGATTCCGAATATTCCTTACGAACCGTACGAAATGATTTTCAGGGATTCGATTTTTCAAGTTTGTCTGAATACTGTTTTTCTCCTTAATTTCGGATACATCCTCTCTTCTGCCCTAGTAAAGTAGAGAAGCTTCTGTGCTATTGATAATGAGTTTATGTATACAAGGAATATCATTTACTAGTATTGGAAAGTTTGAAGATTCTCCGGCGTTGTAACAGTAACTGTTATCGAAAAAGGAAAAAAATAAGTATATGTATACGAGAAATTATTGTTTTCACATCGATAATTTAGTGGTAAAGATGACTCCTCAGGGTCAGTGTCAACTGGGGGAGTTAGATTATTGCGTACTGTCTAGCTGCGGGTTTTGCTACCTCTAGTCATTATTCTGACATTCATTGTATTTTCAACTTGCTTTAATAGATCGGACAAGGAACATACAGCAGTGTCTTCAGAGCGCGGGAACTTGAGACGGGGAAGATAGTGGCTTTGAAGAAAGTGCGGTTTGACAACTTTGAGCCCGAAAGTGTTAGGTTCATGGCTCGAGAAATCATGATTCTCAGAAGACTTGATCATCCAAACATTATAAAATTGGAGGGCTTGATTACCTCCAAATTGTCCTGTAGCATATATCTTGTATTTGAGTATATGGAACATGACATTACAGGGCTCTTATCTTCTCCAGATATCAAGTTTAGTGAACCGCAGGTATGCCAGCTTTCCATTAAAATGATAATAATAAGGACCTGGAAATTCTATGGATATGTTGAAGACAAAAGGATTGTTTGTGTTTCTTTATTTCTCACACATCATCTCAAGGACTAAGTAGTGAAAATTGTCAATGGGCTAATTGAGATACCCTGATCTGAATTAAATATTTCTGTCATGCAATCTTTTTGTTGTTTTATTTTATTGAACATGTAATTTTGTCTGTACAGATTAAATGCTACATGAAGCAGTTGTTATCTGGACTCGACCATTGTCATTCGCGTGGTGTAATGCACCGTGACATCAAGGGATCTAATCTTCTAGTGAATAATGACGGGATGCTAAAGGTGGCTGATTTTGGACTGGCGAACTTCTCAAATCCTAGGCACAAACAACCCCTCACTAGTCGTGTAGTTACATTGTGGTACCGTCCTCCTGAACTTTTACTGGGTTCAACCAACTATGGTCCTTCTGTGGATCTTTGGAGCATTGGCTGTGTATTTGCTGAACTACTTGTTGGGAAGCCTATTCTTCAGGGGAGAACAGAGGTATTGACATTTTCAATGTGTGTGGCTATTTTACTTCCCTTTTATTACTATATGTGATGATCATGATCAGACTCCCTCTTCCACCCAATGATGCATGTTAGTGTTGTTGGCCTTGAAGTTGTTGCAATTCATACTTAAAAAAGCTAACCTAGCTAGCAGAATGACTTTCATGTTAAAAGCTTGCATAAGATAACTGATTTGCTGTTGTATAGGAATTTACAAATATGACAATGCATCAACAATGCAAACTAATAAATAAATCAAATTGTGCAATTCATAGTGCATTTGCAGCTAGAAGTGCTGCTAAATGTTGATTGCATGTGTCCGTGGAAACAACTTGTTTATCTGCATGATACATAAAATTAGAAATATAACTAACATACCCATCGCATACACTTTCATTGCAGTTCCATTAAATATCAATGTTGCCATTTCTTTGGTTGTTAATGGTTTGCCTGTAATTTCACTTATGACATGGAATTGTACACAAAGGAAAATGGAGTTATGCTGAAGATTGTAATAGTTATCTGCTTTATTTTATACTTAAGAAGGGCAACGGATCCCAAGATCACTTCTTTGAAGCACTTTGATGATTCGGCTGATGGTTGATGATAAATAAAAAATATTTCCTTATTACGTTTTATTTTTTCTGTGAATGCCATGCTCGATTCACTCTCTTTTACATGCAGGTTGAACAATTGCACAAAATCTTCAAGCTTTGTGGCTCTCCACCTGAAGAATACTGGAAAAAGTCTAGACTTCCTCATGCAACGTTGTTTAGACCACAGCAACCATATAATAGTTCTCTCCGAGAGACATTTAAAGATTTGCCTCCAGCTAGTGTGAACTTGCTACAGACTCTTCTTTCCGTTGAACCATACAAACGTGGAACTGCCTCCTCTGCTCTCTCATCAGAGGTAGTTTAGCCTGCAACATCATTGGCAATTCTTGAAATGCATTCATTTGACATAATAGTGGGCATAGGAAACAATATACTGTCTTGGAATGATCTGTACTGCAGAGCACTAATTTCATGCCTACTTTTTTAATTTTGATCGTACATTCTGAACTTTGGCTTTTTACGCACCCTTGTATGCTATAATGTCAAATTCTTCGTCGTGGAACAAATTCATTAATCACACATACGTAAACCTTGACTCTATGAAGCATTGACACTGAATTTGGAGTATTATATCCTGATTAAATTATCATATCATTCAGTTTTTCAAAACAAAGCCGTATGCTTGTGAACCATCAAGCTTGCCGATATACCCGCCTAGCAAGGAGATTGATGTGAAACAGCGAGAGGAGTCAAGGAGGTGAGACCTCATCCTCTTTTGTTTTATAAATAGTTATGGAAAAAGAGAGGTTTACTTGGGTATATGTGAGCGTGTGCTTTTAGCACTTGATAACCTGCTATATAGTATGGTCAATCCAAGAGAGTATCTGCATGTGCAATGCAATTTATATAGTACCTAGCATGACTCTATAATATGCTGTGTCAGAATATCTATGAAGGAGTATCCATTTAGTATAGTTCTTGACATTACAATCCCTGCTATAATGGGTAGATTAGATTAGTTCTTTTGTCTATGTCATATGAATGTAAATATCTTATGTAATTATTGAATTAAATCCACTACTGCAAATAGAAATTTATGCATGTGGTAGATAAGGATGATAAAGCAGTGCACTTCTCAAAATAACACAAACAAAGTAATGGACAGTTTCAGTTCAAAGGAAATCGGAATATTAGATATATTTATTTCTCTCTCCCTCTCTGTAGGAAGGGATTTGCTTTGGGGAGATTTACCATCTAAGGTTGTGAAGTTGATATGTAATAAAAACTTTGTTTTTGTGGTATCAGACATAATGAACAAATTTTTGTTCTATGCTATTGTCAATTACATTAGCATAGTTTGCTTGTCAGCTCTTTTTTAAATTTTAAACAACTGCAATGAACTTGTAGGAAAAGGATTGGTGGAAGAGCACGTGGACCTGAAACTAGAAAACCAGCAAGAAAGCCATTAGGAGTCAACAAATTAGTCCCCACAGAGGTCTATTCCTCCTTTTCCTTTGCTTCATTGTGTTTCATCTTATATGCATGCACTATAATCCATGTGAAGGGTTTGGTTGCCCGGGAAAGTAAATTTTCATTAAACGGTTTAATGTTCTCTTACAGGATTTAGCAAGTCTAAGCCAGAAATTCCAAAGGGTAAATGGCAGGTCAGTTCACATCCTTAAAGAAGGAAGCATCAATGTAGGTAAGGAGAAACCGAAGCCATCTTGTGGTAAACCAGATGATGCTTCTCATACGAAGAATGCATCTCAAGGAGATATTCCCTTTTCTGGGCCATTTCAAGTTTCGACATCAAGTGGGTTTGCATGGGCAAAAAGACGTAAAGATGAGATTTCCATCAGATCCCACTGTCGATCTATTTCAAGGGGGCATATTGTCAATCCATTAGAGTCTGCTATACCAAATTCAGAGAATAACTTCGATTATAGAAACATGGAAAATAAGGATTTTATGGGACGCTCCAACTCTCGGGGTCATGATCCATTAGAAATCCCTAAGCTCGCCAGGCAAAATCAATGGAGCAAGTTTGATCGGCCAGATTCTTTTGACGCTTCCGACGAATACCACTCACAGGAGCTATCTATGGCACTTTATCATAGAGAAGATTCAATATCCAAGAGAAGTAACCTGGTAAGTTAAATAGAAGTTAGATCACATTGATAAATGGAACTCGTGCGCCTCTTTCTGCATATTATTCTGTCCCCATTTAAAGATTGGGAATCCTGTGTTTCCATGAAAAATTTTCACAATGATACCTTTTTTTCCCGATGGAAAAACTTTTTGAAATTTAAAGCCAAAAGCCAGCCTCAAATTAGTGAATGACTTTATTTCTTCCTAACATGAGACTTTAAGTAAATGATCTAATTCTTGGATCCTTAAGCATCTGGTTCGTGTCTTGAGTCTTGACAGTTAATTGGACAATGGAAGAAGCAATTTATTTGAAGTTCGTTGATGCTGATTTTCTTTACAAATCAAATTTTAACTTGTTTATTTAGAATTTCAAATGGATAAAGATTACTTACAATCAGTACACGGGTCAACTGCTTAGATCTGAATCGTAACTGAAATTTATATTTACATATGCATATATTCTTATTCATTGCCGGCCTTGCAGAGTTATCAGGATCAAGGAGAGAAGGTTGAGTTTTCGGGACCCCTGCTATCTCAAATGCACACTGTTGATGAGCTCTTAGAAAGACATGAGCGCCACATCCGCCGAACAGTCCGAAGATCTTGGTTTCAGAGAGGTGAGACAACTGAATTAAGTAGCAACAGCCTTCCCTTCCTCCCCTCTCACAATGATTAAAAAAATTGCACAATTGGTTGGTTTTCAAAAAGTATAAACATATAGCTACACACAAAGAAGCATTTGAATTTTCTGGTTTTCTACCTGTTGTTCCTAGACATCTTGTGAAAATATACAAATCAAAAGCTAGTTAGTTGTCTGAAAACTCTACATGGAAAGGACTAGAGCTATGCACCCGTATTAATAAGTTTTCATTGGCTCATTGTTCAACCTACTGGTATGTTATATGTATCTCAGAATTCTTCTCAACAATGTTGAATTTCTTCCTGACATTATCTTTGGATTGTAGGTAAGAAGCAAGGCAAACAAGTGTAATGCTAATCGCTGTGAGGTATTGAAGAAGGAAGTGGGCTGGTTGCCTTGAGGCATTCAGGAAGGAAAAGTGGAACTCACACCCCTTCCTCAACCAATAAAAAAAACCAAATCAGATCAGATAGTGTAAGAAGTATCTTTCCTGCAAGGGAAGGCGATCTCTCCATTCTCCAACCACATTTTGCTTTGAGCAACAAATAAACTGCAGGACTGACTAAGACGCTGCATAATCAGAGCTTCTTTGTCGGGCAAGTGAAAAATTGCGGAAACGTAGCCCTTTCGGCCTTAAATTCGTATTTCATACAACCTGAAACCAGAGGTAAAAATGGAAGAAGGCAGTTTTTGACTGCAGAAATTTTGTTCTAATTTTTTGTCAATATTTCTGTATGGTCGAAACCACGTTCGTGACTTGCCCCTATTGACTTCGACTACTTAGAACTTCCATCCGGCAATGTATATATAGATCTGCCGTGACTGGCTTGAGTTTAGAAGAAATCAATCAATTATTTATAGTGTCTGTTGAATTAATGTTGTAAGTTATTTTTTAACATGATTTGTTATATTAGATAAATATGTGAGCTTTGTCTTAATTTACGTAAAACGTGCTGACAAATATGTCAATTCATGGTATTTCCAATAAATTTTGTTTTCAACAGTTTTATTACCATCCCTAAGGTGAGAGTGAAACTTTTTCTTTGCGGGAATGATTTCTTATGTTGGTTTAAATTTGAGTAAAGGTCAGACGAAAAATAATGAGTACTGTGGATCACTAAAAAGGATAATTTTCCAATGTACTTCCACCGAATATTACAAGCCAATTAAATTTTTTGGGTAGATTGAAAATTTTAAAAAGTTACTTAATTATAACATATACATATATATATTGAAATATTTACATATATTATTAGATTATATATAAATTTATTAGTCAAACAAATTAGTGTAAAGAACAATAATTTTATTTATATTTCAATAGGCTTTTTATTGCCGTTTTCTCAAGAATTACAAGAAGGCAAAAGGTAAAATTAAGTCGCCATCATCCGCACTTGGCCCAACCCACACTCTATGGATCCAGCAATAAAAATGGATCCAAGGCGACCTATTGAAGTAATAGTTTTTAAAGGGGAAAACCATGTAGATATACTTTCCCTAAGTTTTTAATTTGATACCTATATGTTTTTTCTTTTAATTAAACCTTAATTATATTAACATTGTTAACTCTAATACAGGAGCTAATGGTGCTAGTAAATTAAAGTTGTTAGGGTTGATTGTATTCAGAAAATAAAATTAAGAGAAAAGTACACACATGTATAAAAAAAAGGATCTAGTATTTAAAATGAAGGGTTTACTTTTTTTAAACATGAACATCAATATTTAGTTTTGGAAGATTTATTGTAAGGTCCTAAAGAAGAAAAATATTTATGAAAAGGTCCCAAGAGGTTGTCAATGACAAGTCGAGGAGTATCATTGACAAGTGGAGCAGCTGACATTGACAACTCTTGGGACTTTTTCATAAATAACTTTCTTCTTTTGGACCTTACAATAAGTCTCCCTTTATTTTTTCAAACCACAGAAGAACAAAGACAAAGGACGTTATCCATTCCTGTTGGTTTGACCCCATTTATGATAAATTGACATTGCCGACCATTTCTCAAATGCAACAAACCCTAAATTCCAAAAGCATGAGAATGAGAAGCCTATCTAACGAACCAAAGGCCCTTTAGGAGATGACCTCGCAACTTTTGGAGGGGATGGGAGGTTGGATTTTATTTTATTTTTAAAAAAAAGATAGTAAGAAAACTACTTGTGGTTGAGTTTTATAATAATGACTGAAACTTAATGTTCAAGTGTAAAATATTGGGAAGCAGAAGAGAAGTGAGGTGAGAAAGATAAGATGGGGATATATGAATAAAGAGGTAAGAAGGAAGGGAGGAAAAAAGAAGGGTTGTGACCATTAGCGAATTCAGGACCCTAACTCAGGGGTGTAAACTATTTTTTGATAAGATAAATTAGACTAATATTTTTTAGAAGAATTTAAGCAAAAATTTAGTGGGTTCAAAATTAATGAATGAGGCGGTGCAAAATAAATCACATAGTACTAATATATACCTAATTTTTTAGAAGTCAGGGGATGCGGCTGCATCCACTGGGATCTATGTAGGTCCGCCTATGGTTGTGAATAAAGTGGTGAGAGTTGGAGGTGAAATGATGAGGTTGGTTGTTTTCATGAAGCACAAGCATCCACCACATTACATTACAATTTGATTCACATCACATATCCCAAACAAAATGGACCAATTCATTAATTAATTAGGACACACACACCCACCTCACTTCCACATTTGATCCTTAAGCAGTCATTATCTGTAGTTAATAATCAGACCCTCCCCTAAAAGCATCCATCCATGCATGCATGCATGCATGCACCATCACCTACATCCCCTCCACTTTGATTATCCATGTCTGGGAGGGACCAACCCCTTAACCTCATACATCAATTCAATTCAGAAAATGACCCCTCATCATGGTGACACCATTAATAATAGAAGATTTAAACACATAACAGATATGAGTGGTTTGATGTCATTGAGTTACAAGAACCGGCGTAATCCACAACAAGTTGAAATATTCACTAACATGAATATTAATACTGGATAAAAATTTTCTCCTGATTCTAATCTCTTGCTCTTATTGGGTGTATTAGAATTCAACAATCTTAATTTTTATCCCTGTCATGTTAAATATCATTCTGCAACATTTTTCTTCTTTCCTTTTCAAATTAAAAGGGCATGCACTAACAACAATTTAGAGTTGCATACGGGATCAAGTTCGTAACTTTTTTCTTACAACAATGGAGCTTTCATAGCGCTAGAGTGCAAGGATTCTGTCGTTTCATAACATTTTTCTACTCACTTTTTTTTTTGGTACACAAATTTTACGAAAAGGGTTGGGCTCACCCACAATCCAAGGGTAAGGCACCAAACTCATGATCCACTGGGGCCTATCCCTGCGGACACTGGAGTATGTGAAGCAAGCCTTTTAGTTCTGGCCACACAGGTAGGTCAACCCAACTTCACTAAGCTCTGGTGATGCCTCCCCAAGCGCCGTGACTGGAGCCACA
This sequence comes from Vachellia pachyceras, assembly GCA_025593235.1. Lineage (NCBI taxonomy): Eukaryota > Viridiplantae > Streptophyta > Magnoliopsida > Fabales > Fabaceae > Vachellia > Vachellia pachyceras. The sequence goes on along the minus strand of JANTPZ010009903.1, from coordinate 2,428 downwards.
ACAAAGTGGCACTCCCCAAAATTGAACCCTCTCCCTTTAGGTGAAAGTATTAGCCCTATCATTTCGTCAGTTGAATCCATGGATGATGGGTATTTTTCTACCCACTTGAGAAGGCATGAACATCACCTACTGCCGGGTGCATTTGGTGGTTTTATGAGAAGCAATCAAAACTATATATGTTTGCTACTCAAAGCTGAAGTTGCTTCTATCAGAACATGATTTTGGTGGTTTGTGATAGAAAATCAAACAAGCACTATAAGAGAATTCAGAAGTCAGTGAGACAATTTTTTTTTTTTCATTCTCTACAAATATATGGGTCCACGTTTATACACACACATATACATGTAGACACAGGCATACGCATATATGCCCCACGTTTTGTGCAGTGCAAAACATAGAAGAAGGGAGGACATGAATGGATACATAATAATAATAACTGAGAATGCATAGGAAGGAGTGGAGGCCAAATCACTGTCTTTAATATGCTCTGTGCTTCTTCTGCTGATGCATATGAGACCTTAAGAACAACAGAGCCTCTCTGTCTCCTTAATTATTTCAGTGGTCCCCGACACATCTCACCCTTCGTGTGTTTGACTTTCTGGCCTCCATCTCATGGTGTGCAGGGAGCCACGTGGCATGCATCCATACATCCATCCGTTGTCTGTGTGTCCTGTTACAGCATCATGTACCTTTGATTGGAAGGTACATAATCCAATTGAGATTGCTGAGCAACCCCTCTGGGTTCTTCTTCCTCATTCTATTATGTCTCTTCCTATATATATATACAATAAACTATTCTCACATCAAAACTTCCTTCGCATTTCAGATAAACATTTTAAAAGCCAAAAGAAAATTGTAGCTTGTAATAACTTTGCTTGTAAGATAACTTCTTTTTTACCTTTACAGCACAAAGTAATTTCCAAGTTACAACGTATTTCATTTTTTTTCCCAAAAAGGGTTAAAAAAAGAGCCAGGTGCTTGGCAAATGTTTGATGTATAAGCATGACATACAATTTCAAGTGTGGTGGGATTATGATGTCTTTTTGGGGATAAAAGTAAGATTTTGGTTTGAGATAGCCCAATGATCACTTTTAGTATATTGGACCCGTTTGGAAATACGGAAGAGAAGTACTTTTACGCAAGCCGAGAAAAATATGTAAAGGAGATTATCTCATTTTGAGAAAAAATACTGTCAAATGTGCATTTGGACCTTACAAACGTTTAGTCAAACAGTTACATTAATGCACATGGATGCTATTCTTCAAGGTTGGGTGTGGTTGGATCAGTACTTGAATTATTGGGAGAAATTAAACTCATAATAAACGTTCAATTGAAACAACTAATTTTAGCTTTTTTTTATGAGCCATCTTATATCAAAATAAGTTTTTTTTTTAATAAGGAGTTATAACCCACTTCTTGTTCCAGCAGTTTATAATGATGATTCTTATAATTTTATAAGAACTTAAATATGAGTTAAAAGTTGTTGATTTTAGCTTTTATTGATTAAACAAGCTGACATTAACTACCGACTAATTAAGATTACCTTTTTTGGTATTACAATCAAATTGGGATAAGTTGATGAACACAGACTATATATCCTGTTGGGAGAACAGACACAGATTCCGAGGTAAATGTGTAAGAGGAATTTTATCTCGGTAAGCACATGAATGGATTTTAGTTGTTCAAACGGGTTAACCAAACAAGCCTATTGGTGTTGTAGATGGGAATGCAAGGTTAAGGAGGCACACACAAGATCACGCAGTGATTGACTGATGCCTTGCCTTATTGAGATAACATCCCTGTCCCACCATTTTCTTTAATCAGGGCTCCCAAATTATAACTTTATAACATCAAAACTTGTTTCTCTCATTCATTCATTACCTGTAAATATTATTTATAACATGCTACCAGTTTAATTATATTCTTCCCACCTCTAATATAATTATATTGTTTAAGCAAGCTATAGGTTAATTATATTATGCATTCAGTAGCATTGATGAAGAAACATATCAAAGGGCTTAAATTATAATGATGCCATTAAAATATCATAGCACTTAACGTGTGTTTGGAAATTCCGTTGCGAGAAAGGAGTTATGGCTTTCGAGATGATTTTATGGATTTTAAGATTTTTTTATAATTTCGAGATAGTTTTTACAGATTTTGATATTATTTTGTTTTGACTTGCATGCACCGTTGAGAATAAGTTATTCCTAACATGAACATGAAATGGTTAATATCTTGTTGAAATACACCACGTACGTGCATGGGAAAAAAACAAAACAAAACAAGAATGTTGCTTGGATGTATTTTCCCAGTCGCTTTCCTACTTATTGAGGCATGGCTTCCATTTTTCTGTAGGAAATGATGAGACTGAGGGCTCATAAAAGGGCCGTTGATGTACATGTCCATTTTTCTAATCTGTAAAGTT
>JANTPZ010009901.1:0-16726 GCA_025593235.1 Vachellia pachyceras | reverse complement strand
TTTCGGTTGCCCACCCGGTTCACCGGAGCTATGCTCCGACTACGTCCGGATCCGACCCGCGTCGCGCACCTGGCATGGTGGGTGAGTCTCCCAACGGTAGCTGCTGCATACACAAGGTTTGAACCCGAGACCTTGCTTAAGTTGGAACAAGCCGCTTACCACATCTCATTAATTGAAAATGTAAAATAAGAAACAAACCATTGGGCTATTACCCATCTAGAGCTTTTTTTGGGCAGTATTACCCATTTAGAGCTTGGTAATGCTCTAATTCAAAATAATTGGTCATTAAGCAGGGTCTTCAGTTCGAGTCTTTATGTATGTAGTAGTCACCATTGGAAGATTTATCCATCATTTTCAGGTACATGAAGCGGGTCGGGTCTAGATAAGTTGGGACGAAGCTCCGGAAACCGGACGGGAAAAAAAATTGATGATACATGTTTTAATTAATTGTTATAAAAAGATATTATCAGTGGATTAGGTCTAGTCAAATGGGCTAGTACCTCATTACGTAATGAACCAAAATATAAATTCCTATTGAAAATGGTGCTCATATATGATGTTCAATAGTGCATCAAATAAGAGTAGGAGAATAACTGTGTTTAGTAAGAGAAAAAAGAAAGAAAGAAATTAAACCAGAAAGCCTTTACTAAATTTTATAAGAATTGTATACCTATTTTTTACTATTAACATGTATTTAACAAATGAAAGCAATATTTTTGTTTTGACTGATTTTATTAAAAGCTAAAGAAACTCTATATAATTTATATTTGTTTTTATTAAAAAAACTCAGTTCAAGTGTTAAATATATAAAATCACGATGGAATAATATTCAAGAGAATATCACATAATTGTTTGCGCTATATAATTTATATTTGTTTACACTATAGCCTAATTTTATCGAGGCCCTTTGAAAAAGAGTGGTGCCGTCTTTTTTTTTCAGGGATGTTTGTGTATCTATGCATATTGCATATGCATGTGAATCATGTAGCGGTTTTAATATTTATTTTCATTTGTAACAAAAAAAAATATTTATTTTCATATATTTTGCTATATATATTAATTTTTTTGTCAACGTTTTGCATTATGATCTTATAATAATGTTAAACTTCAAATTTAGACATATTAATAAGTCGTTTCCTCGATTGACTTTGGGAGCATCCATATAAATGATCAATCTCTTCTTTGAACGTATTTACCAAATATAATTAATTAGCCACGTTTTAAGTTTCTAGTAATTCATCTATCTCACCTATCTCAACAGATAATTAATGAACCATATTTAAGTTAAGTTTATTTTATCCATTATACTAAATTTTATAATCACATGTGATCATTCATTCTTTTTTTTTGTATGGATTTATTGTTGAATTATAATATTTTAAAAGTATGACACATGAGTACATGACTATATAATATTGGATAACTTAATATAATAAATTTAAGAAATTTGATTTAAATATTTTGCTTAATTAATCATAAGCATTCATAATTTAATTTACACACAGACACATCCCATCACTTTTCCTTAATTGTCAAAGCCACACCCAATAAAACCACAATAACACACCCTTTCTAATTAAGGATGGGATTTGGTGATCAAGTGAGAAGTCAATTTCATTCTTTAATAGGCCAATCCCATAACGTGAAGTTTTCGCCTTTCTAGTTTTAATAATTCTCGCTTCTTGTCAAAGTGGGAATGGATTCCAGCTGTTAATAGATTTATATGAGTACCTTAAACTCCAATACAATTTTTTAAAAATCATGTGTATATTTATATTCTGAAAATATGCCGAAAAATTAATTAAAAAAATGATAAAAAGAAATCTAATTTGAGTATGTATCACTACTTTTTATGTTTAAAATTAAGGAGATTTATTGTAAGATCTCAAAGAATAAAGTTATTTATGAAAAGATCCCAAGATGTTGTCAATGACAAGTCGACTAGTATCATTGACAAATGGAACAGCTGCCATTGACAACTCTTGAGATCTTTTCATAAATAACTTTCTTCTTTGGGACATTACAATAAATCTCCCTTAAAATTATATAGAGTGTCGGCATTTTTTTATGTAAAACTATATCATATTTTTCTGATAAATAAATTAAATATGAAAACTTTCATGGAGACTTTTTATCGTGTTCATGGAAGGAATTCAAAAATACCTGCGGTCAGATACCGCCCATATATATATATATATATAGGCAGCAAGATGATATTGTATGTAATTGAGAAGTCAAATCAGTGGTGGGTGATAGGCTAATTGAAGGTTTTGTTGGGTCAATATATAATTAAATGTGAGAAGGTTTACTAAGATGTTTTGATAGGAGGATGGAGAGGTTAGGCACGCAAGTGCATATTTCCACGTCCAGAAATGGAAACAAAGGAAGCGAAGGAAACAGATATAAGAGTCGCAGAAATAGAAATTAAATTCAATGTCGCAGCCGACAAGGAAACTGTGTTACTAATCCTTAGTATAAGAGTCAGTTGACTTTTTTAAAGAAGTTAATTAATTAATATATCAATCTTTTTTCTCCAAAATAATTTACCCAACTTATAAATCGATGTATAATCTAATTATACATATAAATATTTTAGAATGGATGTTATAATTGAATGATTTATTTAACATTTTTAATATAAAAAAAGTGTAATATAATAGTGGTAATAATGATAATCAATGTCCCGTTTGACAACGCCGCAAATATGTACTTTTACGCAATTCAAAGTAAATACTTGAAAGAGATTATATTGTTTTGTGAAAAAATACTATTGAATGTGCGTTTGACTTTTGGAAACGTTTCATCAAACAAATCCAATGTAGAATGGTTGACCCTTGTGAAACCAATAGAGACGGCTCACATAAATTTGTCTTCTTGGTGATGAGAACAAACATCTAAAAAAATCTAAACGGTGAGAGTGGGGTGTTTGGGAAAGCTTCTCAACACCCTAAAAGTACGTTTAACAGTGTTTTTTCGTAAAATGAAATAATCTCCTTCACACATTTACCTCGTAAATAGTAAACGTACTTCTTTTCCGCTTTACCAAACGGATTCAGGGAATCAAACATCTAAACGTTAGGGCCCGTTTGTTGTCTTTGTCCAAACCAAGTTGCTTAATGTTCAAAAGAGCAAGCAATGTTTAGGGCTTGTTTGGGGAGGCCGATTGCGTCCCCAAAAACCATTCCCACGCTTACCGAAAAAAAATTCCTCTCACATATTTACCTCGGAATCTATGTCCATTCTCTCAAGGGACTATCCAAATAAGCCCTAAGTAAGTTGCCTTATTTGTTTGCTTTTGGATCATTCAAAGGTGGCTCCACGGTTTCTATTATTAGAAAAGCATGATGCCATGAGCCAATGGCTTTTCAAGGGGTTGGTGTTTTCTTCACGCTCTTGTCGTGTTCACCACCCATCAAAAGCTCCGTCTTCATTACAACTTATCCTTAACTTTAATACGCATCAATCTATGACATCTTCTTGTAGTTCAAATGACCAATAAGCACCTCACTGCCGACTTCCTATTAAAGATTTATTGTGTAATTTCATAAACAAAGTTTTTTTTGACAATAACATATAGCACAGTTAAGTTTTGAAGTGTGTAAATAGTACAATTTTAAAAATCCCATTAAATTGGTCAAAACATTTATTGCAAAGTTAGAGGGGTTTCACGTTAGAAGTAGGCTAAAGTATACTTTTAATCCGTTATGTTTGTGTCATGTTTCATTTTAGTCCTTTAAGTTTAAAAAGTGCACTTTTAGTCCCTCAAACTTAACGTCGTTAGTATCTTTTAATGGAAATTGTTGACTCGTCAAACTTAACGCTGTTATTTTAAATCTTTTTTATTTTGCACAATTTAAAATATCAAATTTATTATATTATTAAATTAAAATTAAAATGTGAGTGTACTTTATCCACGTTTTATCGCACAATCATCAATTAAATTTGACGAGTCAACAATTTCCGTTAAAAGAAATTAACGGCGTTAAGTTTGAGAGACTGAAAGTGCACTTTTTAAACTTAAAGGATTAAAATGAAATTTGACACAAACATAAAGGATTAAAAGTATAATTTAGCCTTAGAAGTAAACGTTTTGATCAATTAAACGGAACTGCTAAAATTACATTATTTTTAAAAGATTGTGCATACTTTTACCTCATTCAAAATTTAATTACGTCAGATGTTGTTGGCACTCGCAGACCTAGGTATAGTTGAGAGGGTGCAGCCATAAAATTAGGCATATATTAGTATTGCGTGATTTATTTTTCACACACTCATTTGTTAATTTTAAACCCACTAAATTTATGTTTAAATTTTTCTCAAAAGATATTAAAAATGTGACACTTACCTCTCAAAAAATAGTTTACCCCAGGGTCTTGATCCGCCTGGCTGTTGGCGAAAATGGAATGATGATAAATATGTGGTATAAAAAAATAATTTCTTGTAATTTTTTGGGTTTTCAGAATTCGTCGGGTATTATTTGTGTCAGAATGTAAAAAAAAAAGTTCCAGCAACATTTGAAGTCTGATTTAATGCGCATATTTTTATAGCATACAAGTTCTTGAATACTGCTGGCATATAGAGGTGGTAAAGCGGGACAGCCCGTCAACTATATCTCTGGTGCAGCCCGCACCGTTTCTAACCGGCCAACCCGTCAGAAATTTACTTTTTTTAAAAAAATTAAAATTTTATAGTTTTTTCTTTTTTCTTTAAATTTTTATCATAAGATTATATAGTCATATGATTCTTTTTTAATCAATAAATTTTTAATAATAATTTTTTTACAAGTTTTCAAAAAATATCAATATTAATGTTTTGTTATAATTTTAAATACAGTATTATAGGAAGTTGATATGAAAACAATAAGATATTTAATACTATTTTTTAATATATTAAGTGTTATTTATCATAAAAATAAAATTTAATATTACTTTTTACCTTTATAAAAATTATTAAGATGAAAAAATAAAAATATATAAGATATAATAATTAACAAATTAAAAAATAAAATAAAATAAAGAAGGGCTGGCGGGTTGGCGGGCTGGACCCAGGGCTCTAAGTATAAAATAATGATATAATGAGAATATCTAAAGCATTACCTATCTTTTATTTGTTTGTATGTTAAAAGCACATTTACATTTTTATTCTGAGAAGCTGTAATTATATTTTCAGTTAGATATTTTGTGAAATTATAGTGTTGGATTTATACGACTCACTCTCTCTTATTCTGGAATTTAGACGTCTCTCCTCTTTAAATTACATTGCTTGTAAAGAATGAGAAAATCAAATCAAACAATTATTTAAATGATATGTTTACTTTAGGGCTTTATTTTTTTTTTGGTGAAAATTAATTTAGAGCTTTAATTTACAAGTGAAGTGTGAAACGGGAAGGTACAATTGGAGTGTAAAAATCGTATTCTAAGTATTGTGGTGAGTCAAGAAAGGGGCAAAACGGGGAAAGGATTGTCAAGATGAACAGATGTTGTTTTCTGAATTGACTTGGTTTAGTTGAAAGTGATGGACTTTTGCTTTGTTCATAATTACTGTAAATATGCATAAAGCAATCTTTTCACCGACCCACACCTTTCATTTCTGTCATTTTGGCCAAACTCAACGTCAGGCACGTCTGAATATTTTTAACAGTATCGATAAATTAAAATAAAAGTATATTGAAATATGTAAAATCATCTTGTGAGCTGTAACTCATTTCTTTCAACAGATTTTTAAATACACACATCATTTTGTGAACTCCTTTTCACTTACCTCTTGTCCTCCTGTTTCACTCAAAACTGCCCTCACCTGGACTAATTTCTTTTCTTTTGTTGGGCTCTTTCTTGCTTTATAGGTCTGGAGGCAATCATATTCGGGGTAACGTTAGGTATTAGGCATGAGCGTTTCTCTAATGCTATGTTTGGTATGGTGGAATTGGAAATGAAATTCATTTCCTATGTTTGGTATGGTGGAATTGGAAATGGAAATGAATTCAAAATGAGTAGAAATGAATTACATGATATAATTTTAACTTCTCACTCTTTTCTTATATTTATATCTATTTCCATCATTATTTCCATCTTCATCTCCATCTCCATTTTCATTTCCACTAAAATCAATTCGAGTGTAGCTATGAGAGGATTCAAACTTTTGTTCATCCTATTAAGAGAGAGAGAGAGAGAGTGACACGTTCTACTAGACTTTACATTGTTCCGTTTCTTATGGTTTTTCTTTGCTGGGTGTTTGACGGCTCGTCGTGGACATTACATGGTTTTAACTCTAATGGGCTCAAAGCCCAATTCTGATAACAAATTCAAAATCTGGGCCCAATCTATGGAGGTCCTTTAGGGGGGTATACGAATTATGTAAGAGATGGATGAATTGAGAGTGTCCAGATGAAAATGGTTATGGGTTCACATCCAAACAGTATCCATCGGCCCATGGGCTTCACAAATGAGTTTTTTTTTTAATGAGTAAGACAATGGATCTTATGCCGTTGTAAACACTCCTCAAGTTATAAAGCATGCCCTACTCTTTGGGATCGGATGAGCTCCAACTCACATAAATTTTTACTCACAAAAACAATAAAAAATAAAATACATGACATTCAATTGCCATCGTTATATTTATTTACATTACATTCATGTGTTGTTTGTGTTTATATATTCCCATGATTCGATCCTAATTTAGTATAGCATATCAAGTTCACATTGTTATAATGTTTTTAAAATGAAGAGATCCGATTCTTTTACTTAAAGTTATCAAATGTAATGTCTTGAAGACACGTGCGAAAGGTATAATAACGTACCTCAAAGGTGTAATCTTTTTATAGAAAAGTTATTTTAAAATAAACATTAATCATTCAATTAGGTTGGTTCGTAAATTAATCTATGAGTCCGTTTGGATAAATGGTAGGACAAATACTTTTTTGTAGAAGTTATTTTGGAAAATGAATTCTAAGTAAAAGCTAAAAGTATAACGTGATTTATGTTTAGATTAGAAGTGGAAGAAGTGACTTTTTGAAAAAGGAGAAAACGTTTGGATAAACGTTAGAGAAATGATTTTTTTTTTGTAGCAAATTACGTAAAAGGACATAAATAAAATTAAATACCACACATTCATATATATTTTACTTTAGCTGCTTATGATAATTTTGAGGATAAAGACAATGATAAAAAATAAAAAAGAGTAATTGAAAATATATGTAAATTAAATATCATGAAAAAGGAAAATTCTTTCAACTAACTACTAATATCATCATTATTTATATTTCAGTTTTTTTACCATCTTATTTATATTTTTAACTGCATCATCATTATTTTCTACTTTTTATTTTAAACAAAATACATTTAGCATCTATTTACGATATCACGTGATACGTATAAAAAATGAGATGATAAAAATTAGTTAACAAGCTCATACAAATTTGTAGTGACAAATTATTTTCACTTAGTTACTCCTTTTTTTTTTTTTTTAAAGCACCAACAAAAGGGACTAATTACAAGAGAGGGAGGCATAGGGATAAGAGAGACGTGCTATTGGAGGAGGGTTGGACTGCAGAGAATAAGACACGTTGATCGAGGTGGCATTAATTTTTACCCTCCGTTTGCTTCTCACGCAAAAGCAAGCCCCTCCTGCTTCTGGCCAGCCGCTGCTTTTCTGGTAGAAGTCCTTCCAGCTGAAAGCTGAACCGAACGTGCAGTGTATGATATATGAAACTATTAGGTGGTTGTATAACTTTGCTTTTTCATCTTTTCTCACTGTATCCTTCAAGTAATCATCGCGCCAAAACACAGGTCTAGTGTCGGAACATGTTTAACACATGTCATGGTTTTTTTCCCTGTGGATATTGTCTATTTCATAGGAGTTTTGTACGCATATCTTGCATGATAAAACAATCGTATGACTAATGCCGAGAATTTTTAAAATTTAAATTAAAATACTCTGGATTTATGAAACAAGTGTATCCAACAGTGAAACCAACCAACTTAGTAGTGTGTGTTTGGGAACTCCATTAGGATAAATGAGTTCCGTTGATAGAAAGGAGTTTACGGATTTCTAAACAATTTTGCGGATTTCAAAATGGTTTTACGGATTTTGAGATGGTTTTGTTTCGACTTGTGTATACGGTTGTGGGAACGAAGTTCCTAAACTGGCGGAGCGTTTCCAGATAGGCATAATACTGGAACCAAGGTAGTAAATGAGCAATTGTTGGGTATTTTTACTAATAATTACTTTAGTTTCACTATTAACCACTCTGATGTATTGACTACTTTTGTTTTTTTAAAGTGAAAACACACTATATGGTTGCCGGAGCTCAGCTTATAGTCCCGGTGTCGAAGTTTGGTTGGTGAATCGCCAACAATCTGTCTGTTTGAGAAAATATGTGGGGAAGTGCTCTTACGGCTCATGAGATAAATATGTGAAGAAAATTATCTCAATTTGTGGGGAAGACATTATTGACGTGCATTTGGAAGCCTTAACACTCTTACAAATAAGCACGGTGTTGTTGGAAGCTCCGATTGGCCATTAGAGTGGTTCAGGTGCTAGAACTCCAATGACAAGCGGCTGTGGTAATTGAGAGGATAAATGATTTTTTTTTAAAAAAAAGCTAGGGTATCAGTGCTTGTTTGGAAACCCATTCTGAAACCTAGATTTGGTTTTAAAATTTAGGTTTTATCTCAAAACTGAGGTTTTATACAAACAAAATTTTTTCCCTAAAAGCTATTTTGGTTACAAAACCTCAGTTTGGAATCTAGATTTTCTCTTTTCTACTTTTTCCTCTTTTTTCTACTTTCTCATCTTTCATATTTCATACTTTTCTTCTTCTTTTCCCCTTCCTGTTTCCTACATTTTTCCTTTTTCTTCCTTCCTCTTTCCTACTTTTTTTCTTTTTCTTTTCTTTTTTCTACTTTTCATTCTCCCTCTTCCCTTTTTCTTACCCATTTTTTTGCCTCGGAATTCATAAAAGCTAATAACTTTCCAAACATAAATCAGTTTTCAAAACCTAGGTTTCGCCTCGGAATCTGTAAAAGCTATTTTTAAAATCACATCCAAACAAGCTCTTAGGCTATTTTATAATTTAAAAATTCCATATTAGTACAAGGTGTCAGATTTGCGATTTTGCTTGTTAGAGACCATGGGTTTGTTATTTATAATTTAAAAAATATTTTTGTGAGATTTTCCCTATTATATATTTATCACGATGCATGAATTTAATTACGCATAGTATTCATGTGTCGCTGCTACATGTGTGTACATTTTATAAACAGTGCATTAATGTAATTAATAATATTTACGAGATTCACCTATCACGTTTATAAAATATATGGTCTATCTAGAACATGGTAAATAAGTACTTTTACGTAAGTCAAAGTTAAAAATAAGTACTTAAATTTTCTAAACTGAAGTAGGTATTCATTGTACTAAAATATGAATTCGTGAAATTAAAGTTAAAATATATTTCAAAGTGATGTCAATATTTTGTCAAAGGGCATTATCATCTTTTTGCAGCAATTCCATGTCTTAAAATGACTCGGCTGATCTGGCATGAGATCATGGTTATTGGGCATCTGGATTTTCTTTTTGTTATTTCAAAGGCTTTTTTGTTTCATTTTCCACAACAATTATAGATGGAAAATTTTGCAGACCCAGTAGTTTTTCAAGTACTCATTGAAGTTTTCATTTTTAGTATTTTCTTCTCTTGCTGTTTCTTCAACATCTCTCTTTATATAGATATAGGGTTAAGATTCATGTATCATGGTAATATCAAATTCACGCATCTTACATTTAAGAGCATGGGCTTGTTTGTCACAATGTGATTGTTTAGAAAAGCTTATTTCCTCCCCATAAGTACGTTAAACAGTATTTTTCGTAAAACGGGATAATTTCCTCTACATATTTACCTTAGTTTGCGTAAAAGTACTTATTTACTGCGTTCCCAAACGGATAATTCAGAAAAGCTAAACGCATGTTCAACAGTATTTTTTCGCAAAACGAGATGATCTTCTCCACATATTTACTTAGACTTGTGTAGAAGTACTTTTCTACCACGTTTCCAAACATACTCAATATCTGAACGTAAATTACATTATAAGGCTTGTTGATAATCATTATATTTACTTGCATATACACTTTTTAAGCATATATATAATTTTATTAAAATCAATCTTATTTAAGACACCATTAAATATTAAATGCATGTACTCCAACGGAAATCCAAACCTTAATTCTGTATTATAGATGTTTCATTCTGTGTACGACATAGAAGGCACAGCTTGATTAATTGAAAAACTTGTTCCGGCATGGATTCTGCCAACCTTGTTTATTGATCCATCAAAGCAACCTAAGTGTATGCTTGGATTTTTTAGGTGATCTAAGGTACACTGGTTCAATATGGGAGGGTGCTTTTGTTTTAACTTACATGAATGTGATTTTGTATCGTAATGATAAATGGATCTATAGTGATGTTTTTTATCATATTGATATATCTTACAGTACTCACATGTCCTACTTCAAACCAAAAATTCCAACACCAAGATCACATACTTGATGTATTGTTCATTAGGAAAGCTTACCAAGTCATAAACTTTATCCAAATAACAATTCAATAAACCACAAACTCTAATTAATAAATCATTAATCACCATGGCGTCGCGGATCACAATTTTCTAGAAGCCTGCGAAAGGGTTATAAAAAGTGAAGGCTATAGATTTCCTCTGCCAGATTCGATTCGATTCGATTCATCTAATTTGTTCATGTACTTTGAGCAAATTGAGGAAGGAATCAGAAGTAAAATTAGGAATAAAAATAATAACCCCTGGAGGGGGGAAGAATGAGAGAGGGATTTGCACAGTATATAATTCAAAATCGGGTTCCCCCCATTTCACTTTCAGAACTACACAACCAGATACTGTGGATAAAATTGAGGGAAAAAAAAAAGTGTCGTCAAAGCTGCTCGAGGAAAACCGAAAGCGTCAACACAATTTCCGAATTGGAGGCTGATTTAGGGTTTCTACTCGCCCCGCCAATTTCACTGCTCATCCCATTCCTCCCGTCGCACCACCCAAACTGGATCTCGATCCGATTCCCCATTGCCGAATCGGGTCGTAGCGACTTCGTCAGCATTGCCAACGTCAATGGCGTCGTCGAAGGCGCCTCTGCCTTCCGCCTCTGCTAACGCATCAGACTCTTCCAATGTTCAATCGGTATGCTTTCCCATTCTTTAGTTTCTCTTGAATGAGTTCATTCTCCTTTCCCCTCGGAAGCTTGCGGTATTTTTCTCGTTCCGACATCGGGTGGATGTTCTTATCTAGACTCAGATCCTCAATAAATGATGCATTTAATCTGCATCGTTTATGGGCATATTTCTGTTCCATTTATATTGGCTCATAGATTTTCAATGCGAGAACTTCATAACAATCCTGAGGATGAGCGCTTTAAATGCTTGTCAAGATAGGTGGAGTCGAGATGAAGCTGCATTGTGACTGTGCAGCTTCTTCAAGGGTTTATTCACCTTTTTGGCGTCTAGGGGAGACTATAATGTTTTCATTAAGTCTAATGTAATTTAATATATGGCTTAAACTCTTATTTTCATTCCCAGTCCTTTGAACATAACATTTGGGGAGACTATTATTCTGATAAATTTTCTGCAGTTATATTGTGAATGCCTCATCTAACTTTGTTGATAACTTGATATTTTGTCTACGAACATTCATGAACATGAAATCAGAATGGATATGGAGAAACATGTAATGAACATGATTGCTAACTTTGTTGAACTTGAACGAGATCACCAATTTGAGGCTTATTCTTCATCCAGTACATTTGCAAGTAATTTTTAATCTGGCACAATATGGTTGTCGCGTCGGAATCCATGCACTCGTTGTCCTTTAACTGCCGAAGTTTATTATTTCAGCTCCTTTTTTTTTTGTGGAATCCCCCTGCAACGATGCAATCACACTATTTCTGGGGTGTTTATATGATTTCTTTTTCTTAATAATGTAGCTGCAAACTTGTAAGAAGTAAGTTGATTTTCCCCCCTCTATTTTTGATAGTTGATGCAGACAAAGAGAGAGCAAGATACAGATTATACTCCTAAGGATGTGCAATTGGCTATTGATTCTTTGAAAAAACAAGTCGCTGCTGAGAGGGGTATCTCCATAAAGGTTCAATAGCTTACCCATAATTTTAATTCATCAATGGTTTTATTTGGACTTCTTGATTAATTCTCACAAGCCATGACGTATTGAATTCACATGTGCTTGTATATCAGAAAACGATGGAAGAAAGTAAAGCTAAGCTGGTTGGTGTTACAAACCATCTCTACAAGTTATCAATGGAAAGAACCTGCAGCAATACTGTTACACAGAGAAGTCTGGACCTACTGACAAGGAGGCAACAGGATGCAATTGCCATGCACAATGATATTCATGCAAGTAAAGGAGATAAAGAGAGCAATGGCTATCATGAAGATAACCATGCTTCTACAGCTGTTCTTCTAGGTTCTAATGTAGCTGTAAAAAATGCTGTTCGCCCTGTTAAACTACCTGAAGTAAAAAGATTACCTCCATACACTACATGGATTTTTCTGGACAGGTTTGTTGAGTTACTCTGCATTTACTTTCTCAGGTTGCAAGAATAAGCTTTGCTCCCCCTTTTCTATTGATGGTTAATATGTTTAGCGGACTGATTCAATTGAGGTTGATTTTCCACCTCAATGACTAGCATTTTGGAGGAAGGTTTGCCACTTCATTTTAGTGCCCATCAATTAACATCAAAGTTCAGCAGTAGACATTTTTGGCAAGCGCTGCCTACACACCATCTGTTGGTTGAATGTTAAGAAGTGTAGCGATCAAGAATCTGGTTGCTTTTTGTGCTTTTCTGTTGATGGTTAATAAGTTTACTGGGCTGAATTATAATTCATATCTCCATCTGTTGGACAATCCAACCCTTGAGTTCTATAAGTATTTTAAAGGAAATTGACAGGAGAGAGCATTTGAAGGATTTTTATTTTGTCAATATAATTAGTTATTGATTTCTATCTGGAGCAATCAAGCAAGCCTCCTCTTTTGTACTTTTCACCTTTTTCATTGCACTGAACTATTGCTTTTCTTTCTATTCCAGTACAATATAATTTAAGATATGACTTCAAAATGTGACTAGGCGTACATAAAATTATATTTTGAAGACATTTATTATCTTTATCATTTTTTGTGCAGAAATCAAAGAATGACTGAGGATCAGTCAGTGGTAGGACGAAGGCGAATTTACTATGATCAAACTGGTGGAGAAGCACTTATTTGTAGTGATAGTGAAGAGGAAATAACAGAGGAAAAAGAAGAAAGAGAATTTGTGGAATCGGAAGATTATATACTTCGGTTTGTATTGCTCAGTAAATAGCAAAAAATTGTTGCCAACAAAATTCGTTTGTATGATTTCCTTATCTCTGGTTTCTGTTTCTTCCATGAAAATGTGTATGGAGTAATAACTTCCATTTGTTGGTTTGTCTGCTTTGTTATTATTTGATAAGTTTTCTATCTCTTGTTTAGTTTTTCAAATGTTTGTTAACCTTATTGATTGGGGCACCTTCTGCTGTCTCAAGTATGCATCATTTTTTAGGTGGATCTTTGTCGATATCTTGTGCAGTCTAATTTGAAGCCTTTTTATTCTCGTATGGCCAGATTCAACCCCTTGCTTTTGTTACAACTAATTCAATTCTGATCATGCTCTTTAAGTCTTTCTTCACAGCAGGCGATTGAAGATTTGTATAGATTGTATTGCTATCCATGCTTTGAATTGCTGACTATTTATGTATATAATATGAACAATATGGTTTTCTAAATCTCTTAATGTTACCATACCATATTTATGTAACCACGTTAGTCATCTTTCAGTTCACTTAAAGTGAGATTCTGACCGGCTGGAATGGCAATAATTTTCTGTTCTTGGAATGCCTGAAAAATAGAAACAAGATCCTTGGTCGGTTAAATGTGTGGGATAATGTTTTATTGGGAAATGAAAGTAGCCTATGCTTAATTGTTCTATCATTCCATCCATGTTCATCCATAATATTTCCCATATAACAATTTTCTAGGTTAGTTATTTTTTTTTCTGAAAACTTTTTCATGGGGAAGATGATATGCTAGGTTATTCATTTTGGTTGATTTTTATGTTTCCACTTGGGGTTCATACTTGGCATTGATTCTGCCATAATTTTAGATTCTATATGTTTCTTTTGATTCTTTAATGTTCTCTTGCAGCAAATGAAATTAGTGTTTAAACTAGTTTGTTGCATGGTGTTGCTATTGTTATTTTTGTTGTATGATAGGCAGCATCTTTTTATATTATGTGATGTGTGCTTCAATTTTTACAGCATGACTGTCAAAAAATTTGGTTTGTCAGATATTGTTGTGGAATCACTAGCCCGATGTTTTTCTAGAAATGCTTGTGACATTAAGGTATGGGTTATTATATTGGCTTTTTTCTCTCATGTCTTTTCTAATTCCACCCTCTTCCAATTATTCTAATGAGAACTGGTTGGAGAGTAAGCTTCCGCCAGCTATTTCCCATTTTCTTTGCGCCGGTTTTACAGAAATATGAAACACAATCAAACATCTTGTGCAGGCAAGATATGAAGTTCTCAGTTATGACAACAATGAAAAGAGTTCTCAAAGCGGAAATTCATTTCTGGACAAGGATCTTGAAGCAGCTCTGGATTCCTTTGACAATCTCTTTTGTCGACGATGTCTTGTAAGCTCAAGCATGCCCATTTAATAACATGTAGTTTCATAAACTTTGTACATCTCATTTATTGTGCGTTTTGTTTTACTTAGCAGGCTTTTGATTGTAGATTGCATGGATGTTCACAGGATCTCATCTTCCCTGTAAGTTCTAAATGTTAGTAATTTCTTTTGCATTCATCAAGATATATCTTAACTCAGTTCATTGGCAGGCTGAGAAACAACCTGCGTGGATGCCTCCTGACGCCGAAAATGCACCATGTGGACCAAACTGCTTTCAATTGGTATGAATTTTGATTTGCTTTTAGTTTAGATTTAGGTGAAGTTTTACTGTTCCATATTCAAGTTACCCAATGAGCGTATGATATACAAAGGAAAATTTAAAGGCCGAATCATGTAAAGTTGAGCTGTAATAAAAAAAATCCAGATGTTATTTTTAGAGGCTGATAAAAAAGACCTTAAAAGTTAAAACGGCATCCAAGTTCTGTCCTTTCATTTCTTCCAGGAATCTATTTTTGAAGTTTCTGTGAAGAGTCACATTAGGTGCTTAAACTTGGTAACATATAGGTGCTGAAGTCTGAAAGATTTGCCAAAGTTACCTCTTCTGCCCTAGGTGATGTTGAAGAGAAATGCTCAAGTGGTGCTGGGGTGCAAAAATCATCTAGGAAGAAGTTGTGTACTCCATCTGCTAGAAGGCGAATGAAGTGCAGCCGAAGTGAAAGTGCTTCCTCAAACGCAAAGAACATATCTGAGAGTAGCGACTCAGAGAATGGCCCAGGACAGAATACTGCTTCACCTTCCCAGTCAACACCTAAAACTAAAGCGATGGTGAAAAGTGGAGTTAGTAAGAGGAACAGTAAGCGAGTGGCAGAACGTGTTCTAGTTTCCATGCAGAAGAGGCAGAAGAAAACAGTTGCATCTGATTCTGATTCCATTGTGAGTGTTTTTCTTAGTTTAACTGAATTATTACTTTAATGTCTTGCTAGATATATGAAAAGTATTGGTTTTCTTAATATAAAATTGAATTTTTGAGAGGTCTAATTTCTGGCATTCTCAATATATTTTAGGGTGAAGCTCTTGATCATTCTTCAAATGAGATGGTCCCTGATCCCCCAGTCGCAAGTAATGATGAGAACCTGAGGAAAGAAGAGTGTGTAAATGAGAATATACGCAATCAAGAATTCACTGATATTAAATCATGGAAAACTCTTGAAAAAGCACTTCTAGACAAAGGGTTGGAAATATTTGGTAGAAACAGGTCAGTCAGTGTATGCTGTCGACATTTTTGGATTGGAGATGTCTGTACTTTTCTCATTATAAGTGAAATTTGCAATTATTAATCAATACTTACTGTAGAAACTAACATCCATGATCACTGATGTTAGCATTCATCTGGATATAAGGTTAGCTCTAGTTGCTTTGTGAGAAATAGTTGTCTACAATATGGAAGTATTTGGTTCCATGTTCATGGCTTATTATTTTTATCCCAGTGATATCTTTTCCTCCATTTTTCCAAGTTGAATGTTACTTGGACGTATGCAGGATCTAATCATCTAATCAATGAGTAAATTATAGTTATACTCATGTGGTTTGGGTCCACTCTGGTCTATATTCAAATATGTTTGAAAGTTCCACTTTGCTCACTTGTGCCTCAGCTGGTGCTAGCTTATGTTCAACTTAGGGCTTGTTTGGAAGCTATTTTGAAAATAGCTTTTACAGATTTCGAGGCAAATCCTAGGTTTTGGAGAATAGATTTTGGAAAATAGCTTTTACAGATTTCAAGGCAAAATCTAGGTTTTGAAAAGTGATTTATGTTTGGGAAGTTATTGGCCTTTATGGATTCCAAGGCAAAAAAGTTGGTAGGAAAGAAGAAAGAGAAAAAAATGAAAAGTAGGAAATAAAAAAGAGAAGAAAGAAAAAGTATGAGAGAGGAAAGGGAAAGAAGAAAAAGGTAGGAAAGAGGAAAGGGAAAGAAGAAAAAGGTAGGAAAGAGGAAA
>JANTPZ010009900.1:0-26774 GCA_025593235.1 Vachellia pachyceras | reverse complement strand
TAGCATCTCAGAGAATACACAAACAAGGAAATAGTGAAGATAACAAACCTAAACCTCTAGCAGCTTTTTTCTCCTCGACAGGATCCTTCAAATTCTGGGACATCTCAAGAGCCATCTTAAATTCTAGGAATGCTTTATCTGGTTCCTGATTCCTCAGAAAGTTCTTTCCAGTTTTCAATTTGGAAATCAGCTCCTCCTTCGTTGGATCCACTATGACTTGATTTTCAAGTATCCTACCACCAATGGGAGCATAACTCAGGTTAGGAGCATAAGACTCAATTTTGGCTTGCCTCCTCAAAGATGAATTGATCTGCCGTAGTTGATCATTCAGCCTTTTCAATTCCCCTTTCCGTTGCCTAGCAAGCAGCCCTGTCGTAAGATCAATCAATTCAGAGAAAGAACTGTATATAACATATAATGTAAATATTGAACGTATATACTGGCATTTGTCAGGAAGCAAGAACAGTTTTAACTTGAGAATTAGGACATACAAATCAGAATTAGACATATGAAGACATAAGCCAATTATGATTTAATTTCCTTTAAAATTTCTTTCAGCTCAAATTTCTAGCACAAGAGAAAATCCTTCTGCAGATGTCCGGTGAATTGATACATGATAAACAAAAATAAGCTTTCAAGAGGCATATCCCATCATCATGCTATGCGTGGCTACATCTTGAGCTCTAATGCCAGCTTCCCGAGCTCAAGATTGGCAATTGTGGAGAAATTACTGATCTTGTAAGCATTGCATTAGCTGAGTCACCAAAGAGTCAACTAACCCGCCATTCTAAATTGTAACAAATAGCTAAGCATTTTCAGTAAGGGCCAGGCCTGAAATAGTGACAATGAATTTTTATATTATCTTACCTCCAACAGTGGCCCCAATGAGCGCTACTGATAGTAGTGAAGGCATATTGAAAGCTGTGCTATTAGCTTCACATGTTTCTGCCAGAGCTTTACAGGGGGTAGAGAACATTAAAATGTTGTTGGCAAGAAATACCATCACCGGAAACGTTAGGTTTTTGTCTTCCTATGAAAGAAATAACATTGAGCAGATGTCATAAAATTCCAAACATAGCGATTTACGAAGACAGGATTATATAAAATAGGAAGGGAAAATGCAGAAACTAGAGCAAATTTCCAGCACGTGCACCTCTAATTTAAAAGTGTACGCATTCCTAGATTTCCAATTTTCCAACATAGAACGAAGGTGATAAGTTTGGATATGAAGAACAGCAGTATGCAGTGAAGACATGAAGCAATTTCCAAAAAAAAAAACATTTAGGGTTTATGGTAAATAAACATGATAAGGAGTTTATCTATTACAATAAAAATCTACAAACCATTGTCCAAAGGGGGTCCGAGGCTGTTCATATAAAATGCATAACTGATCAAATTCTCAATAAACATGCGTAGAACACACTAGTAAGAATAAGAGGCATATCAATATTGATAACACAGGACAGCGCAAACAAAAATGTGCTTTAACCCACCATCTTACCTGACACTTTGAGCAGGGCAGCATAGGTTGACTTTCAGAAGAATTGGCAAATGTAACTTTCACGAATGGCACTAGCTTTTCCACTTTCAGACAAAGAGAAGCAAATCTTCCTGATTCAGGGAACAAGTATAATTCTATGAGATGGTAACTTGATTTTTCACCTTTATATTCACTCTTTCGATAAACTTAGTGAAAATATCAGTTAAGGTGTCAGAATCGAGTATAAAGAGCTATGCTGATGATAAGTGAACATGCACTCGTAATGTGTAAGCTGATTACACCTAGTGATGCAGAATAACCAAATTGGCCAATAACAGAAGTCAAGAATAGATGTCTAAAACGGAAACTCAACCAACTACAGTTTAATCCTCTTGAAAATTATGAAGCTAAAACACTTCTCAGTCGGGAAGAATAAGAAACTCAACTGAAAAATTTTCTGGGTTCACAACAAAATCTCACAAAGACAATCCCGATTTTAACAAAACAATATATGTCTTCTGTATTTCACAAGAAAAAGGAGTAATATTGAGAGTCGTCTTTCCCTTTCTCTTTACAACATCGTCTACTTAGACAAAAGTTCATCACCAAAGCAACTTGGAGTATACTATTCAAGTTCACAATTCAAACTATGACATAAAAACCGAATTGTCGATGAACATGCGAAGCAGATGCATAAATTTCATGTTAAGTACAAGAAGCTAAACGAGAAGTAGAGACGTTGCAGGGGATGTATAATCATCGTCGAGCAGGAGCACTGACCAGGAACGAGGTCCATGTTGACTGAAATTTGGTCGAGGAGCGGAGGTTGCCGGAAGTAAGGACGAGAAAGGAAGCAGGAACAATGGAGCCTGACCGCCATTGGCGTGCTGGTTACCGAGACCAAACGATGGGGAACTGATTCTGTTACTGTGTGCTGCTAGTGCTAAGCTTTGGCGTATCATTATGTACAGTACAGATAACAATGAGATCGCCCTTCCCTCACTGAAAAAATAACACTTGATGCCATTCTCGGTTGGCAGGATTACACCTTAATTAATTAAGCCAATAATCTCGGGCAAAGTTTATTTTATTTATTTTATTTAAAAGGCAGGCACTAACGTCACGAGGTTACAACGATGAGGTTGAAGCCGTGACCTCCCACTTAAAAAATTCTATATTATTAGACTACAAAAATTTGAGTATCTTAAAAAAGTTTATATTAATTCGGAATACCATTTTAACAATTCCAGTGAAATATGAACATTAGTTGGATGATTTATTAAATTCCTGTTTGATTTAGCGTAATAATTCCCTTTGAACTCAAATAAATGGTTATGAAACCTATCTATGATATTTGGATAATTGTTATGAAATTTCAATTAGCTATATCATTTCATCTTCTCCCAGTGCATTCTTCAAGTGGTAATCAAAATGAAAGAAGGCATTTTAAAAAAATTAATTTATATTTATTATAGATAATTAATTTAAGTAATTATTTTAATTCACACAAATCAAATTAGTTATCTTACCTATTAATGAGAAGTAGGATTATGTATACATGTAATTGTTTGGAAAATCTTATTTACTCACTAAAAGTACGTTCAACAATATTTTTCCGTAAAATGAAATAATCTCCTTCACATATTTATCTCGACCTGCGTAAAAGTACTTCTATACCACGTTCTCAAATGGAGACTATTATACATGTATGCTTATAAATTTTATGACAAATTTTGTGAATCAGTTAATTTAGACCTAGTTTGGGATGATTTTAAATATTAATTTTAAAATTTTTAAAAAATGAAATTAATTTTAAATTTTTTATTTTCAATTTGAAAAAGTGATGTGAACTTGAAATAGTTAGGTAAAGTCAACTATGCAGATACGGCTTGTTGCTACCTGGTTACGGAGGTTAAGCAATTGAAGGTGCTGATGTCGGAAAAAGTGATGGCTCGTGCTCACCCTCCGTCGGCCAGAAATTATCATATAGCAAAGGCTGGTTAGCGAAAATTTCATCTCTATTTCTCACTCTTCACATTTCTAAGGGGCATCCTTTATGGTTATCCTTCGTTGATTCGCCATTAGGCACCACATGCACGGATAATCCTCAATGACTGATCACAAGAATCTTAGGCTTTGGAGATTCTGTGATGGTTAGAGACGATAGCGAAATCCCCGCTCCACTCTCGTCAGTTCTGTATCAAACCATACGATTCTCAGATTCTGGTTGAAGAGAGAAGGAGAAAGGGAGACATAATAAATTTTTTAAAATAAAACTAAAATTTTTAATTTTTTTTAATTTTTAAATTTGGATAAAATCTATTTAGAAATATCGTTAAAAATTAATCCAACCTCATTTTAATTGAATATGTTTTGTTTTTAAAATTATATTTTAAAATTAAAAATAAAAAAATTTAACGCCACCCGCTTTACCGCTTACAGTCTTGTGGTGGGTACGTCGCAAAATGCAAAACGGCGAGTAGGTCTGACTGTAATCAGGTTTGGCAGCTTGCACTGTTTGCAGTGCAACCTTATGACCGGCGTTTGAACCGTTTTGACTAGCCTCCTAGTCGGAACCCAAGGCCAAGGGTTTAGACCATCATCATCAGCCATCACTTCCCGTGCCGCTAAATCTTAGTAGGGTTTATTGGCCACGTTTCTCGTACGCTTTTCGACAACGCTTCCATGGACGTCGAAATGGAGAATTCGCCGAGCTACTTCGACCCTCAAGACCTCTCCGTCAGGGATCAGTTTCGCAGATACAGGCGAGATCTCATTGCTCAACTTTCTGGTTTCCTCATTCCCTCTCTTTATTTTGTGTTCTTCTAAGCTCTCATTTTCGGAGGGAGTATTACGCAATGTCGAGTGATTACGTCATTGGTAGTGTCTGGTGGATAAGTGACAGACATTTGAGCTCCGATATATTGTGATTGCCTAGCAGCACCGTGGGCATGCTCACTTGTTTTAATTTTGTGAGCGAGGGTCTTGAGTGTTGTATATTGATGGTCTGCCGATAGAAACTTAGTGATATTCTTGATTACTTCAACTTGTATAATATTAGCTACGGATAATTTTTTTACAAGGTTTTTTGTAAATTTATCTAAACGTTTCTCTAATGCAACTAATGCAGGAAAAGGCACTCAACTTCCAGCTCTACAACCCCGTCAGCGAACTCAGCTTCAAAGTCATTTGAAGCTGGCCTTTTATATGATGGCCAAACCATCCATAGTCCCACTAATGCAGCACTTCTTCTTGAAAATATTAAACAAGAGGCTGAGAGTCTTGATGCTGGTTATCACGAAGTTTCACCTGCAAAGACGCAGTTTTCCACCAAAAGGAGTTTTCCTGCTGATACTCATGGAGGCCCTGATGGGGATTCTGATTTTGACTCTATACGCCCCACGTTAAAGGCTTGTAAGCAAGAGGCTGACTCATTGGGAGATGGTGCTGAAACAATATTTACTTTATTTGCATACTTGCTTGATTCATCCCTTCAAGGTGCTGTGAGTATACCGTTTAATATAATACTTCTGTTTCTTTCTTCTACTTCTGTTTGGTCTGTTAAAATGAAAAGCTTGAAATTTGACATCATATAAGCGTTTTTTTCGAAGCTTCTGGAGAATAGTGTTAGAATCATTTTGGAAAAAGGAACATTATTGCCCTTGCTTTAGGATTGGGTGATTTACTTGGTTTTCTTTTGTGTTCATATCCCGAGTTTCATAGTATCACCGTTCTAAATTTAGGGTTCTTTATTGTACTATGTAATCATTGATGTCCTTTTTTTTTGTAGTTCGCAAGATAGCATATCCTCCCTCATTGTGCTTTCCCTTTGTCTTCGGTAATAATTTTATTGGGGGGAAAAGGAAAATAGCCGTTTCTGTACTTTCTTGATCATATAACTTGTGCATACCATAATAATGGTGGAGTTCTAGACCTCCTCGACCTTGGTGTAAGATCATGTGCTCATGTGTATCTCTGTCACTTTTATCAAAAGAAAGAATATTGGTTTTACTTAATTTCATGGGGTTTAGTTTTACAGGGTTGATGTCTTTCCCTAATCTGATCAGTGTATGATCATGTGATTGCGTGCATCTGTTTCTCATTTACCAAAAGAAGGAAGACATTCCACTTTAATTCCACGGTGAATATTTTTACAGGATTGATGACTTTTCCTGACCTGATACTAAAATTTGAGAAGGCATGTAGAAGTGTTTCTGAGTCTATCAGGTTTGTCTACCACTATTCAGCATGTGTTAAACAAACCTTTCATGATGCAAGCATTTATGTACACAATTTTTAAGTAATATTACATTTACCATATGATTGTCATGTGGTTCATTTCTGGAAATTTCTGTCGTGTTTTTAGGAAAGACAGAAATTTCTGTCGTACTTTTCTTGAAGTATTGGGTTGATTGAAGCTAAATATCTATACATACACGTGTGTGTGTTTGTTGGAGGTGTGGTCCTGAGTAGTGGATTTGTAAGGGAGCCTTTGCTCTATATTTATGGTTTTGCAAGAAGAAAACTGTTTAAAATTTTGGGAAGCAGTATTTTTTTGGGCAATCTTTTCTTCCCCTTGAGAAATTCTTTTGTTATTCAAGAGAAAAGGCAACTACAATCAGGAGTAGAGCAATTGTTGTTTATCCAGTAGATAACTACTCTGTCAGTGATACGGCTGTGCCTCCTGTAGGTATGATTTGAATATAAGGCATCGAGTTGTTGAGGATAAATTGATGAGGCAGAAAGCCCAGCTCCTGCTTGATGAGGCTGCAACCTGGTCTCTTCTATGGTACCTCTACGGGAAAGGAAATATATCTCTATCCTTACATCTCTATACTCCTGAAAAGAAATTATGTAATATGGCATGGAATCTGCCATGATGTGGTTTTTTTTGTTGATATTTTATTTCTTAGACTTCATATATCCAGTTGGGTGAAACTCTTTTTGGCTTTTAATAAGGAAGTTAAGATCCAAGTAGAGTAGGATATCAAGCTTTTAAGTATTGATCTGTTTCATTTTCATATCTCCCAGTTTCTTTTTTATGTTCTAAAGAAGGATTTATAAAGTGAGAATAGGAATTTATTGCTTCCAGCTAACTGGTTCACAATATGTTCTCTTCTTTATGGAATTTCCTGATTTTATCCAGAAAAAAGGCTGTTCCCTTAAATACTCTGTAATCTTATAGAAGTCTCAATACCTTTGTTGATGCCATGAACCGTGTTTGATGTCATATACATATAATTTAACCTGGAAATTGTCATAAGTTAGGTACATTACAATTTCGTCTTGAGTAAATCACCTTCTCCATATTCTTGCCATAAATTGTACTTTTAATATCTCAATAAAGATTTGAGCTGAGCTAGGTCTGCGGCACAACTCCCCCTTTACATGTTATTATTATGTGAAACATGGACACTTCAACAGAAGAGCCATGCTTGTGTCTGATACATATTTAAGACCCATGAATTGCAATGTTGCTACATGAATTATGGCTCTTTAAAATAAAATGGGGCATTTAAAAATTTTGTTGTATTATTATGTTATTGTTACTTGTTAGTATCTCCTTTCTAGCTGCCGTATTCTCTTTTGGTTTGCAATGCTTGCTGTCTTTATCTCTTAACTCTTGAGTCATTAATCTGATGGCTGTTGTTCTTCTGCAGTGACTGAAGAACCACCTAAAGAGCTAATAATGGTGGAGTGTCTCGTTCTAATTAAATTGATCAAATATAGAACCCTACCCTCAGCTGCCATTCTGACTTACTCAGATTGATTGACTTATCCCAGGTTCCAGGAACCTCTCATTTAGTGGCTTGTGAGTTTGTTGTGGAGGACCATACTGCACAATTATGCCTCCGTATAGTTCAGTGGCTTGAAGGTTTAGCTTCTAAGGCACTTGACCTGGAAGCCAAGGTAGTCTATTGTGTTTTGTGTGTGTGTATTTTCTGCATGGAATGATTGAAAATTGACCTGTTTACAAGGAGTATGCTAAACATAAAAGAAAACTAATGGAGACTTGGTGGTATGTGATACTAAGTCACTTTCATTGAGTAGCCTACGTCATGTAGCGGGTTACCCACAGAGGTTTTTAACCCGTAAAAGTGGAGTTGCTAGGGATGGTGGCTCCTGAATTTTTTTTTTTGGGGGGGGGGTGCATTTTTACGAGTAAAAGTGGGAAATGTTGATAATTCAATTACATCAGCTTATCTGTTTCCATCATATTCTTGCCCTGGGAAATGTTAATCATTTTGCTTAATGTGTATGACACCACATTAACTGCAGATTTGTGGATCTCATGTTGGTACTTACCTCCCCAACTCTGGAATTTGGCATCACACTCAGCGTTACCTAAAGAAAGGCACATCTGACATGAACATTGTTCATCACTTGGATTTTGATGCTCCAACTCGTGAAAATGCGAATCTTTTAATTGAGGATAAGGTACTTACAGTTTATCAATTTACAATTCTTTTAGCCTAACTTTAATGTCATCTCTTGCTTATGTCAGTGATCTATAATAATAAATTGCCTTTTCTTGTGCATTCATCTTTGAAATAATCAAGTTTTGTTTTGCATAATCATAATCAAGATTGGAAACAATGCACTCCAATGTCACAAAAGTGTATTATTAAAATTTGGCTGTGCAAGTGTGCTCATGAATGCCTCATTGCTAGTCTCTTTTTGTGACGTCCTAAGAATCTTGGGCACAGATATTTTGATATGACTAAATTAGAGTGTCCATGTGTAAATTGAAGTGTCTAACAATTGTAACATGCATAAAAGCTTCATTTTTTGTTATTTATTGGGGACATGATGTACTTTTAGTATCTGATTTGTATCAGCTGTGTTGATAACTCAAAGCTAACTTGTGCTAGGTTTGGGCTGTATCTATGGTTGTCATAAAGGCTTTTTTTAGTGGGTAAATGGCTCGTTTGGAAGTTCGTTTGAGAATAACTTTTATGAAGTTCGAGACAAAACCTAGGTTTTGGATAATAGATTTTGGGAGAATAGCTTTTATGGATTCTGAGGCAAAACCTATGTTTTGAAAGTTGATTGTGTTTGGAAAGTTATTGGCTTTTACAGAGTTCGAGGCAAAAAGTAAGTAGGAAAGAGGAAGAGAAATAAAGAAAAAATTTATTAAGAGGGAGGGTATGATTTGACAAGAAAATAGTTTTTTCAAAACTTAGATTTCAAACCGAGGTTTTTATCCAAAATAGCCTTTTTGAAAAATCTTTGTACTTGGAGAAAACCTAGGTTTTGTGACTGAGATTCAAACATGCTCAAAGTTGCACATTCAACATATTGGTCCATATCAGCCCATGGCCCATTCTTATAAATCTTATTTCCAGTTTTTTTGTTCCATCTGAAAATGGATAAATTCCTCTGTCTATGCGCTCTGCATGCAAGTGAGATGTGCGTGCACATGGCTATATATGCTCTGCGTTTTCTAAAATTGTTCATTTCTGTGTAGAAACAAGACGAATCACTTTTAGAAGATGTGTGGACTCTTTTAAGAGCTGGAAGACTTGAAGAAGCATGTGAGCTTTGCCGCTCTGCTGGACAGGTGAAATAACTCTTGTAGATGATTATGAATTCTATGCTTTATTGCTTTCTAGTAACTATCATTTTGTCTTAATATTTTTGCAGCCATGGAGGGCGACTAGTCTATGCCCTTTTGGAGGTTTGCAGCAATTTCCTTCAGTTGGTGCTCTGGTGAAGAATGGTAAAAATAGAACTCTGCAAGCCATTGAATTGGAAAGTGGGATTGGTCATCAATGGCAGCTTTGGAAATGGGCATCATATTGTGCATCAGAGGTAGGGTTGTTATTCAACTTTGCTTTCAATTTTTTTCATGTTAGTATGTTATTATTTGTCTTGTTACCATATTCATCGGCAAATTCCCAAGTTTTGTTGAGTAAATGTTTTGTAAAAGAAAACTGAATATGTTATACGTCAGAAGTTACTTTGAATGGTTTATATATTTCTCTGAGTAGCTTCTTCCTCAGCAAGGTTCTTTGGTTAAATTGTTTTTATTATGCTTTATGTTCCTCTTGTGAAGCTGTTGTTCTTCCCTTCACTTTTTCTTTCCTATTTTTGATTTCTCCCCTCCCTTTTGGGATTCGTGGATTTTTGACGAAAGGAGGAGATTGTCTCAGTTTAAATAGGCTTTTCATAAACTTTTCTGAATAAAAAATTTATTAGTACGTTTCATATTTCTTTTAACAGAAAATAGCAGAGCTTGGTGGGAAATATGAAGCAGCAATATATGCAGTCCAATGTAGCAATCTAAAGCGGATGCTTCCCCTCTGCACAGATTGGGAGGTCTGAATTTTTTCCTTCATTTACGTAAATTTTTCTTCTGTTGACGCAAAACTCTTGACAGTCCCTTCTGGATGCACACGTTTGAAGACACTATTTTGAAGAACTGTGTTTAAATCAACTGCATATGTTAGACAAAATCATATGGACATGTACCTAACCAAGGGTTTTTGTGTATAGAATTGTAGTGATCTGTTGAAGACATTCTTCAGCAATTACTTAACTCGGTGCCCTCCTGCATTGTGCAGTTTGGATATATAGTCATAACTGTTTGCAATAGAAAACCATTTTTTGCCGTTACATTTCTATCGAAGATTATCATAACACATTAGAGTTAATATATCGAAGATTATCATAACACATTAGAGTTAATACTTGTTTGTATTAATGTTAAATGAAGATGAGATGTGAAATAAGTCCCGCATCTAAAAGTTAAAAGAATAAAGAATGAGTTTGTATCTAGCCTAGCCAAGTGGCTTTAGCAATTTCAATGAGATGGACAAGTACGCAGTATGGGAGTCATATTGGTCGAAGAAGCTAATTTAGAGTCTACCTTTTCAGGAAAGACCACCACCACCACCACAATAACACCACCACCACCACAACAACAACAACAACAATATACAGAAAGGGGCATAGGGGAGTGGCAAAAAGATTTACTTTGTGCATCTTGCTAAATTCCTATTATTCCTGATGCCCTTTTAATGGTAGCTGGCTCCCTTTTTCCTCTTAATGCTAACACTTTGCCACTAGTTTCTCAATGAGTGCATGGGCATTGTGCAAGAATTGTAGAGTTGGAACAATTTTGGTTAGTCTTACTACCTAATTCATTTGAAGGAGTAATTTTTTTTTTGTAATGCTAAGCTGTTCAACCAATAAATATGTTATCTTTCTGCAAGGGATTTTTTGTCTGATTTCTCAAATTTGTCTGATCACTGCCTCTTCCAATCACTTTCACTATTGTTATTTATTTATTGTGTAAACTCAACTTTTGCATAGGGAGCCAAAAAGATTTATTTTGTCCATCTTGCTAAATTCCTATTATTCCTGATGCCTTTTTCATAGTAGCTGGCTCCCTTTTTTCCTCTTAATGCTGACACTTTGCCACTAGTTTCTCAATGAGTGCATGGACATTGTGCAAGAATTGTAGAGTTGGAACAATTTTGGTTAGTCTTACTACCTAATTCATTCGAAGGACTTTTTTTTTTTTTTGTAATGCTAAGCTGTTCAACCACTAAATATGTTATCTTTCTTCAAGGGATTTTTTGTCTGATTCCTCAAATTTGTCTGATCACTGCCTCTTCCAATCACTTTCACTATTGTTATTTGTTTATTGTGTAAACTCAACTTTTGCAGTCAGCATGCTGGGCAATGGCAAAGTCTTGGTTAGATGTACAGGTGGACTTGGAAGTTACACGGTCACAGGCAGGGGGGGAAGATCTACTTAAAACTTTTGTAGATGTAATTGAGGGAAGTCCTGGACATGCTGATAGTTCCCTTGAGCCTGGAGATGGACCTGAAAATTGGCCATTTCAAGTTTTAAATCAGCAACCGCGGCAAATTTCTTCTCTTCTTCAGAAGCTTCATTCGGGGTAGCTGATGAAATCTTATCACAATTTTAAAATCTTTCATATATAAATTTTTAATTGTTTTCTCCATCTGTTTAGGGAAATGGTCCATGAAACTGTCACTCGACAATGCAAGGAGCAACAACGACAAATTGAGGTATCTTCATAGATTTTAAGACACTAGATTATCCTCCCATGGACTGTAGGAATCCTTTTTGTCTGACATGTACACCAAGTGCCAATGTTTTAGCAATTTAGCTTTCCCATCTGTCTGGCTTACTGTCTGACATGCACATCTGTTTTGAGTGAGTAGTAGTATTGGAAACTGCATTTGATCATAAGTGCGTCTCATAATGCCTCTTATATGAAATTAGAGGACCAAGTCTGGACTACTGGATCTTGCTAAAGGATCATATATTTATATTAGGCTGTATGTATCTGATCATTTTTCAGAAACCAGTACAAAATGCGCATTGAAGATATTCTTATTGCTATATGGCTTGTGTGAATATTTAATATTCAAAAACTGGAATATAATCTGTTGTTTTCCCTGGATAAAAGGCATTATGTTGAGAAAGAAGAATGATACAAAGGAATGAAAGAAGAAACGGATAACATATTTGTGTTCTCCCTATCTTATATTTTTATTTACTCATATCTTAAACTGTACGTGTCTTGACAGATGTGTTTAATGGTAGGGGATATACCACGTCTGCTGGACCTTGTGTGGTCATGGATAGCACCTTCAGATGATGACCAGAATGTATATAGGTAAATTTTGTTACATTCCTCTCCCTTAAAAACATGTATATTTCTATAGATGAAACTGTTACAAGATCCTCCAATCCAACATGTGGGTATTTGAAAACGAACTATTGGCTGATTATCAAGGCCCCATTCAGTTTGGCCACCTGAGAAAAGGATCGCCATTCCCTTACATTTTTGTAATGTCTATTATATCCTTCTAATTGTTAGTCAACCTGTTCTATTTTGTTACTTTTTTAAAGTAAATGCACAGTAGTCATTTTTCTTTTATGCACCAAATACTGTGAAATGTTAATGTATCACATCCCACAGATATTAAACTGCGGCTTGGAATTATCAAACTTGAATAAAACAGGTATTTTTTTTGAAAGTCGAAAATTCTTTCCTGAATTAGAGCAGATGAAAGTAGTTGTTTTGACAAACACAAACACTGCAATTCACGTGTGATAGACTTAATGCCTTGGTGGGGGTTACGTGGTTGAGATCATGAAATTTATCATGTGGATGCAATGAGTTCACTTTCTTGAACCTTGTGCTTTTTGCAAAATTGACTTGGTGGGATGGTGGTGTGAATGAGAACAGTTGATCAAAATCCTTTCTTCTTTCCTGCAGGCCTCATGCAGATCCTCAAATGATTCGATTCGGTGCGCATCTAGTGCTTGTGCTAAGACATTTACTTGCTGAGGAAATGGAAATGAAGGATGCCTTCAGAGACAAAATTCTAAGTGTTGGTGATCTTGTTCTGAACATGTAAGTAGTTTTTTTTGTCAATTTCTAACTTCATCAATATATAGGCCTAGAGTGAATGTGATTAATCTAGTTCTTTCTTATGAAAACAACTTGAGATATCAGCTGACAGTTTTCCTTGGCAGGTGTGATTCTATTAAAAATGCTTTATAATAATAAATGGAAGGAGTAAGAAATTATAGGGTGAAATTCTTCATATTAAACACCATTCTTCTTTTACAAGAAATGGCTATTTTTATTAACACTCTGGTATAAACACTTCATGCTTTTGCACCACTTGCATGGATGCCATCTTTTGAAGAGATGGCATTTCCAGGATCCAGTGTCTATCTATCATCTAAAATGTGAAAAATGTCATGCTGGCTTCTAAAGTTGTTTTCTTTTAATAATCAGTGAAGATGACCTATCTTTCTTCATAAAATTGCCTAAGCCTGCCATCTTAATGTATGACTTCCTAGTCCTTAGTGAGATGATCTGTACTTAGTAGCTTATGATGGAAACTGAATTATTCTCTGTTGAATGACAATTTGCTTCACTATATCATAATTGACTCATGAAATTTCAGGTATGCTATGTTTTTGTTTTCAAAGCAACATGAGGAGTTGGTTGGCATATATGCTTCTCAGCTTGCACGTCACCGATGTATTGACCTTTTTGTACATATGATGGAACTAAGACTGAACAGCAGGTCTCCTGAATTCTCCCTTTAAAACTATTTTTCTTTTTTCATATTTTGCAACAATCTTGTTGTTGCATGGAAGGAAATTTAAATAGATGATCCCGGAATTCATACTTGTACTATTTTTAGAGCAATGACGCTTAATAAATTTTATGATAAATATAACACCTATGGTACTTTCCTTCGCAGTGTACATGTCAAATACAAGATATTCCTTTCTGCTATGGAGTATTTACCATTTTCTACGGTGGATGATTCTAAGGGCAGTTTTGAGGATATCATTGAGAGGTGCTTACTAGCGTTTCATTTAGAATTGATTGAAAAAGAAATGATCTGTAAACTATTCATATTCGGTTCATCTCCCTTTTCTTCTTTTGATAACTTAATTATAATTTCTTTGAAACAGAATTTTGTTGAGATCCCGATAGATCAAAGTTGGAAAATATGATAAGCTATCAGATGTGGCTGAACAGCACAGATTGCAGAGCCTTCAGAAGGCTAAGGTCATCCAGTGGCTTTGCTTTACACCACCATCTACAATCACTAATGTTAAAGAAGTTAGTGAAAAGCTTCTTCTCCGAGCCTTGGTACATAGGTAGGTCGTACATTGCATTGCTTCCCTATCTTCCAGTATTTTCTTTTGAACTGTGTGCTAGTGATGAAATATTGAGGCCTACTGACATCCACTCACTTCCTCCTCCCCTCCCCAACACAATATTCCTTTTATTTTATAAATATTTCTCACTTATCAGTATTAACAATTAATAATGTATCATGGCTGTCTTTCTTAAACATGATATTTGCAGTTCCTAGGGTCTTATGACCTGATCGGATCAGTCATTTTGGGAAATGGGAACTGTTGGTGCCCATACAGTCTTTATGCCTTTGCATTTATGCTATTGCATGTTTATTCCTTTATCACTTCTGAGTTTTAATTTTCTTTCCTGTAATTTCTTTTTCCTGGTAGCAATATGCTCTTCAGGGAGTTTTCTCTGATTTCTATGTGGAGAGTTCCCGCAATGCCCATAGGCGCCCATACAGTACTTAGTTTTCTTGCTGAACCCTTGAAACAGCATTCAGAAACTCTGGATGAGGATTATAATGTTTCTGAGGATCTGAGAGAGTTCCATGACTGGGTATGATTGAATTACTCTTAGTTTGGTTGTTTTAGCTTAATCACATTATTCCAGGTGGACAGCTGCTTAACATGTATTATTATGCATTTAACTAGAGCGAGTATTACTCCTGCGATGCAACCTATCGCAATTGGCTTAAAAATGAATTGGAGAATGCAGAAGTTCCTGTACCCGAACTCTCACTGGAGGAAAAGAAAAGGACTATATCAACTGCTAAGGAAACATTGAATGCATCTCTTTCACTGCTAGAAAGTGAGTTTGTTTGACTATCTCTGATTCTGAGGAACATGTCAGAATATTCTAATGTTTATTCATGAATTCTCTTTCCTGCACTTTTGTGTTGGGTTAGAGCATAAGTAATTCACCCTCTCTATGTAGGAAAGGAAACACCTTGGTTGGTATCCATTTCTGATCATAGCTATGAGTCAGCTGAACCTGTTTATCTTCAACTTCATGCCACTGCAATGCTCTGCTTGCCGTCTGGAGAATGTTTGTGTCCAGATGCCACCGTATGTACCACGTTAATGAGTGCCCTCTACTCTTCAGCAGGTCAGGAGGTTGTCTTAAGCCGTCAGTTAATGGTATGTTCACTCTTAACTGGACATTTGTTTCTCTAAGAAGAAATAATGTATCTCATATATCCATTAATGTTTTGAAGCTTTACTTAGCTAGTACATGTGATTTCACAAGTATTTATGTCAGCCTTTGGTTTTAGAAGCCTGAACCTGCCCTTTTGAGTTACCAATCAAGGTGTTAGGATAAATTCAATGCTCATCAACCGCTCCAAACAAATTATTCAAAAGAAGTTGTTGCCCTATGTTAGGATTCCATTGTGAGGTATGGGAGTTGAGTCCCATGTCGGAAGCATGGGATTCTAATGTAACATCAGAATGGGCCTTGGCTCTTCTATCCATTAGCCAGGTCTTGTATGGTTCTCCCAAAGGTTCCTATCAATTGGTCTGAGATCTTTCCTTTATGAGCTGCATTTGGGAGGTGTTATAGTTTGGTTTTCAAAGAGATTGGAGGCTATATTATTTTGATGATTGTGTTTACTGATTAACTAACATTTACGAGTCCCACGATGGTTGTATTTCAAGCTATACAACCTCTATTGTAAATTTTCTAAAGCAAGCCTTGCTTTAAATAGGCTTTCCAAATCGTTTTCCATTGTAATCTTTACCGAGACCTGTTGTAGCCACAAATAATTTGTAACTGGTCATACACATGTGCTAGTGATAATAATTTTGTGATGCATACCGTCTTGCCAATCTTTTGATCCCTTGTTTATCTCATTGTTGTTTACTGCTTTGCCTGCACATGTTTCATAGGTGAACGTCTCGATATCATCAAAGGATAATTATTGCATTGAGGTTGTTCTTCGTTGCTTAGCTGTAGCTGGGGATGGACTTGGCCCTCATGAACTTAATGATGGTGGTATTCTTGGCGTCGTTATGGCTGCTGGTTTCAAAGGTATATGGTTGGTGTATATTGAACTATTGGTAGACAAGTGGTATTCTCTTTTATAGTTGAAAATTCAAAGTAATGATGAATTTTGATGGAATTAATTTTTGAGCTCTGACTATGCGAGATCTGTATGGCAAATGAATAGAAGAGACCTACTAAATAAAGTGAATTTCCTTGTTGCAGGTGAGCTTCCTCGCTTCCAGGCTGGAGTTACCATCGAGATATCTAGATTGGATGCCTGGTATTCTGACATAGATGGCTCTTTGGAGTGCCCAGCAACTTACATTTTGAAGGGCCTTTGTCGTAGGTGCTGTATTCCCGAAGTCATTCTTCGTTGCTTGCAAGTGAGTCCAAGTTTGGCGTTGACCTGTATTGATCTCTCAACCATGGTTTGCGTTTTGACCTCTAACCTCCATATGTCCAATGCTTGCTGTCTTTTCAGGTTTGCGTATCTCTTGCGGGAGCAGGTGTCCTGCCAGATTGCCATGATAAGTTGATTGAACTTGTCGGCAGTTCCGAAACTGGTTTCCTTCACTTGTTCAGTCAGCAACAGCTGCAGGTTAG
This sequence comes from Vachellia pachyceras, assembly GCA_025593235.1. Classification (NCBI taxonomy): domain Eukaryota; kingdom Viridiplantae; phylum Streptophyta; class Magnoliopsida; order Fabales; family Fabaceae; genus Vachellia; species Vachellia pachyceras. The sequence continues at coordinate 10,055 of JANTPZ010009900.1, read as the reverse complement.
TTAATTGCTTGTCGTCACGTGCAAACGAGTATCTGTTGTAATTTGTTTTACCCCTTTCTCGTTCATCTACAAATTAATTTTCAGTTAGAGTATTGCTCGTTCTCTTCGTATTCATCTTATTCTTGGCTTCATTATGGAGTGAAAGCATGTTAAAATCGACACAAACTTTCATCACCAATTGATAACATTCAATTTCTTCCTTTCACGCAGGAGTTTTTATTATTTGAGAGGGAATTCTCGATCCTCAAAATGGCACCCGCAGAGGAATGCAGAACTGAAAGCTAGTGTGCCTCTTTTAAGCTTAAAATTTAGTAAAGAGGAAGCCCTCTGGATAATGCTTAATGCATTACTTTATTCTGCTCCTCGCTCATTCTTCTTTTTATAAAAATAAACCCCCACCCTTGTACGTAATGTTGTCTGTCTTGAAGTACTATTTTAATCGAACATGAATGGCCGCTGCTTCCCCGTAGTGCAATATCTTTTGCAATTGTTTGCATACAATCATGTTCTAGGTACACAAGCATCAAATGTGGGAGCATCGCTTTTGGTAGAATTAAAATTTTGATTTATTATGTTATAAGAAATTAGTTCATTTCGTTAGGTTCAATGCCTTTTGTTTAATAATGCTATTTGTTTCCTTTTGTTGAATATAAAATTGGGAACCATGCCTTGGGCTGGCTTCTTAATAAAAATGCAATCCGCTCATAGGTCCCCTGGTGCTTGAATATAGTGTTTAATTTATAAACAGATAACTAATATAATTATATGTACAAATATTTTTTAGTATATTTAGTTTTTTTAATAAAGTTAACTTTTATATCAAGAATGTGATGTAGTGTGAAGGTTAACAATCAGACAGATGCCACGTGAATAACTCCAAAACTGGCTATCCCATTATAAAGAGTTGTATACTAGAAAAATTGCATACTGCTGTTTCTCTACTTTCATTGAACCTACAAGTTACTAAAATCTAATTCACCTGTAGAAACAAAGTTAAATGAGAGCAAGGTACGTTGCAAACGTTAAGGTCGAGAAAGTAACTGGGTTGTTACAGCCATACTCAGTTTTACGAACAGGATCATTTTTTCTAAACTGAAACTGAAATCATATCGCATGTGGGGTTCCTACCATTCCATGTATGGAGAAAACATGGTCCAAAAGCAAGAGGTTGTATACTATTTGTGTTGGATCACCAAAGCTTAGTTTTGAGCCAGAAAAGTACGAAGACAACTCCAAAAACGATAGCAACCGGGGCCCACTTTCGGATCAGAGCCTGCAAGTAAGATTCGAAATTCAATTTTGGATTCACAATAATAGTCGACCATAATTTTAATCAAACGCTAGAACAAGGAACTTAATCTTAACCCTAACAGACGGATAGCAGTGTTTTTAACTATTGTTTATCAGCCTCTAACCAGCTTAATGCAACCTAAGTGAAATCATGGTATCAACCTTCAGATTTGTTTTAACTCTGAGGGCGAAGGTGATTAATCCCCCACAAGGTGATAATTCTATCCAACCATTGAAAGCTAGGGATTGTCAAAGCGCACGTTTAAATTGAAGTCAGTGGCACAGAGCATCAAATAATGCATATTTCAAAGACATCCGAAATCATAACTCAAATGCATCACCATTCACCAATGCCAAATAAAGATTACTAAAGCAATGAAGTGTTAGATATCATGTGCATGATGCAGTTAACGGAAAAGGACAAACCTGCCTATTCAAGTCTTTAGCCTTGTCAGCATATCTGCGAGATTCTGATGTTAAGCGACTGGACATTTGGCTGACCTCTGCAGGTTTCAAATTTTAAAACTCAATAATCCTTTGGTTGAACATTAAAATAATCCTAAAATGCAGCATGGCAGCTTCAGATTTGTGAATGTGCCAGCAAATTGCAAACAAGGAGAAATAATAAATCATATATTAACATCACAAATGATCATCCCTCTCTCTTTATAATTAAAACGAGGTTCCTATAAAGAATGTTCTGGGCTTGTCTTAACAAGAACAACCTAGTAAGCAAACAAATACAGGTCAATAACTAATATCCGAAATAAACTTCAGCAATAAATCACAGATACCAAATCTTGACTTCAAAGCACATGCTCAAGTTTTATGCTTGATGTCAAATTTATTTCAACGCGTTAATGGGGAAAACCCAACTACAGTCAAACTATACATGTGGATGGCCTTAATTTTTCCAATTCTATTGGAATTTATGAAGTTTAACAAACTAAAAATTTGGATGTTGCAGAATAGAAAATATGCAATAACTAAAAGAAAATAAAAAGAATATCTTACGGTCCAACTGTTCACCAACACCAAGAACTTCCTGCACATTGCGAGTCATAATCTGGTGGACTTCATAGAGTTCATCATTCAACTTTGCAATATTTCGCTGAGTGTGCGTATCCTGGTACAGCTTCTTTGTTTTCTGTATAAAAGTATCTTTTAAACATTTAAAAAAATAAGAAAAATTAAGCATCAGAGGAAAAGAAATGCTAAGGGCAGAATATGACAGAATCTAATGCACATGTAAAAGTAAAAAAAGTTATATTTACCAAACTTAATAAAGGCATAAGGTCTGGCAGCTGTTTCAATTTGAGGCCCATTCACTCGCTCAAATTCATTGCTGAGCTCTTCAAGATATTGGAAAGCCAGTTTCTTAGGGTAAGCACGGTCACACATTGTCAAATAACAGACACGTCCTTCAACAAGATAACTGATGTTCTGTCAAGGACAATCTAGGCTATGAAAAATCATCCAAATCATGTTAATGCTAAACGTAATAATAAAATAAGTAGATAAAAAATTCAAGATAAGAATTCAAGGAAGCAATTGAGCAAATTTCTTAGGCAGTAAGGTTGTGGAGCATCATGATAGTATCCCATTTTAAGGTATGCATACCTTAAGTAAAAGCGCCAACTAAATAGTAAAGAATAGGAAAGTGTGACTTAACCAAAAGAAAATAAAAGGACAGGAAATTTCCTTAATGTTCAAAACCAAGATAACATGGCCGCAAAGATTTGAGGTAGTAAGCAACTTGCAAACAAGTAAAATTACTACCAGGAAGGATATTGTCGATAGTACAGAAAAATTAGGCAACACGGAGAACGGAAAAACTGTTAACATTTGAACAAACTTCTCTGAGAACAAAGATTCTCGCAGCTCATATTGCTTGTCATTGTCTCCAAGATGTTGCTGCCACTGAAAAAATTTTGGCCATCAAACTAACCTATATGCACTTCAGAATATAATAGCCTAACACATATGAACATAAAAATTTTGAGAGCTAAATATGAACACAAGGATACTGGAAAATATAAGGGCCTGTTTCAATTGACATCCTGGACGGTTCATTCTGTCTTCTGGAGAGATTTTTAAACAAAGCTTTGACCTGCTGTTTGTAAAATTCAGCATCTTTGATATCACGACCATCATCCAGTCCCTCCACTAGAGGAAGACCATCCATTACACGAGCAATCATTGTCAATTTCACCATCCTTTTCAGTTACCAATGTCCGTTAATCAATTTAAAACTTATTGACCAGAGCAAAATTCCCTGTAATACCAACCAAAAACAGTGGCAAACAAAACTTAGTTGAAAACAGGACCTTGGGAAAAATTAGATGCATCATACAAACTAACGTTTCTTGCATATCGTCGGAGAAACTCAATTTTTTGCAATTATCTCAAAGATGTGTAACGTTTTAGGAATTTGATCCATCGAAACCAGGACATTGATAAAAATTAGAAGCCTGATACGAAGTAACATTTCTTACTTGTGCCAACTGCCAAAGAACCTCTATGGAAGGCTTTTAACAGTTATCTCAATCATGTCCAAATTTTTTAGCAGTTTGATCAGGCACTATTGGCAATCAAATAGGACCAGGTTCAAATAATTTAGTAATGAAAATTCAATTTCAGTTAACAATGTAATTAGTAAGAGTGAGAGGGAATAAGAGACCATGAACAAATCCCAAAAATACAGTGATACGGAAACACTTTTACCCAATTTGATATAAAAATTCTTAGAGCAAAGTAGCCTCCTCTTTTTGTAGAACTCCAGAAACAATAAAAGCAGCCTGATCATGTACGGGACAAAAAAAGGTTGAATTGATCACGTTGGACTGAAACTCAAATTTCTTGTTTCGTTTATAATGAAATAACTCCAAATAGCAAGTCTTAACAAGATCATAGCAAACAGCAATTCAAACTAGCATCGGCCTAAGCACCAAGATCCCTTTCGTTCTAAACTTTAAAGTATGTCCAGCAAATCTATAATCTAAAACATCTTTCAACAAACCAAGAATTTTTCAAGACTCGGAACTAATGCAACGAAATGGTACTTAATTACCGCAAAAAATATGCTAACAAAATAAGATAAAATTCGCACCAGGAATCATGCAGGTATGAATCGTATGATATAACTAACATGGCCAATATCTCGTTACGACATTATCATTTGATGTAAAAGATCTGAAATTTGGGACTTAAATGTTAAGGGATATGGAAGAATGGAAAGTCAGAATCAATAGGGCTGTGAAACCAAGTAAGAACCCACATTACTCAGATCTAGTCCATCTGAGCCATCGAAGTTAGCTATAAGTAATACGTGGAGATAGATTGGGCTCATCATCTGTTTGGTCTGTAATGCACGGCTAAATTCTCACACGAAGTATTCAATATATCTCGAATACAATCAAGAATCCCCGATTTCATCAAACTCAGGTTTTCCTGAACGACGACACTGAAAATATTGAAGGATTACTGGAAACCGAAAGCAGAGAAGGAGATTCCATGATCATGATATCGGAGGCAACTGATAGGAATGGTTAATCAGATGAAGGGTGACAAGAGAAGTGCTGAGGAGAGAAAGAGGCTAACCGGAACAGATAAGTAGAATGAAAACCAAATGATGGCGGCTGGAGCTGCCACAGCTATCGCCGGTGTCGGAGTCGCTCAACTGGTGTAGCCAGTGCCGATCGAATGAATTGACAAACAAGGAAACCGCGGGAGAGGGAGGGAGGGAGTATCTAGTCAAGCAAAGATCTCCGGCAGGGGAAGATGGTGAACAATATTGCCAAACTGCCGTAGAATTTTGAATGAAATGTAAATAAATTCTGAATAATTTATGGAATTGATAAAACACTAGCATGTTTCCAGGATCGGTTTGAAAAAACGGTAGATAAGTACTTTTACATAAGTTGAGATAAATATATGGAGGAGATTGTCTCGTTTTGTAGAAAAACACTGTTGAACGTACTTTTAGATTAGAGTTAAGTGTTTTCAAACAAGCACATGAATTGGTCATATTTCCGACAACAATTAAAGGTTTGTTTCGAAGTACTTTTCAGAATAGCTTTTATGGATTCTGAGATAAAATCTAAGCTTTGGATAATAGCTTTTACAAATTCTGAGGTAAAATCTAGGTTTTAAAACCTAGGTTTTAAAATATTATATTTGGGAAATTATTAGCTTTTACGAAGTTCGAGGCAAAAGTAGGTAGGAAAAAGGAAAGAGAACGAAAGAAAAAGTATAAAAGAGAAAATTTATTAAGAGAGAGTGTGTAATTTGATAAGAAAATAGTTTTTTTCAAAACCTAGGTTTCAAACCGAGGTTTTGTATCCAAAATAGCTTTTATGAAAAATATAAGTATTTGGATAAAATCTAGGTTTAAGGGTAAAACCTATATTTTGGAACCAAACCTAGGTTTTAAGAATGACATCCAAACCAACTCTAAATTTCTTATCATGTCAACTTACCTTGAAAAAAAATATTACAGATTAAAATAATGAAATGTTTTTAATAAAATACGTTTGAATTAATCAAATTCTAACCTGAACAAATTCTTAATATTAAGGATTTAAAATTTAGACTAAATTATCTCCATACTCCTTAATTATTAAAAAATAAAATAATATTATTTTTTAAATAGGGATGTCACTTGAAAAATGAGAGTAATGATGTCATCATGAATTGATATTAAGTGACATAAAATGCACCGTGACATTTGATGAGAGGATTCTAATAGTCTTGATGATGCGGACGCTTATGTAGCAATCAAGCATACCCATGGTATTAATTGTATCATCATGTGCACACCTGTGTAGCAATCAAGCATGCCCTTGACAATGTATATAATTATGTTGAAGAATGCTATAAAATTACTTTTCAAAATAAAATTTATAGTTATAGCATGATTGTGATTATGCCAATTCACATGCCAAATGTTAATGACTACAGGATGAAAGATAATTTAGGACACATCTTACTTAGACTACCTGTAATCAGCCTATCTCTTGGAAGATCAAGAATTAAAAGACGTGAATCACAATTACAAAATAAGAAGATTTACCATTGTGCAGGATGTCATGAAGCTGGTCATGCAAGAAGGACCCGCAAAAATCCAAACCCATGTTAATTTTGTTGTTAATAGCTATTTAGGCCTTATGAATTTCAAAATGTGAAATTGAAAATTTTTAAACCTAGGCTTTAATTGTGTTACAAGATGTCATTGAAGTGCACAACGTTTTGGCAAAAAAAATTATTGAACCCATGTCGATTTTGTTGTTAATAATCGTGCAACTTGATTCGTAGCTATAAGTTTATTTGAGAGGTTCGCAAGGCCGTGCACCTTAAATATACATCGGCAAATTGCTTTCCCCGTTCCCCTATCTAACTGTGATGACATATTGCACAACAACAAAGGTCCTCTTTCTTTTGTTGTAGGCATCGAACTCCTCCTTGACACAGTCTACCCACGATCCTCTCAGTATTATGTGAACATGGTCTATGGCTCTATCCATATTGTGTAATATTTTGAGGGAAATGCTACAATACAATCAATAATATTGTGAGGGAAATACTATGATACAAGGATCATGGAACTCAACTGAGTTTACCTTCCAAAGCTTTCCTTTTTGCTCTCCTGAACAGTTCTAACTCTTTATACATAATACCCATACAAGAATCAACAAAAACATCTGAGACAAATTTCACATACCCACATACATCTGTACCAACGTAGATGAGTTAGAGGAGGAATGATGACTAAGCTCTTTGTCTGACAAAAATGTAGTAAACAGAGTTATGGTCATACCAAATAAATCAGGCTTGTCCAGCATTCCCCATGCAATGTCTGATGGGCACCTCAATCACCTAAAAGGTTGAATATATGGCGATGAAATGGAACACGAGACTTCTTCATGTAGGTATCCTGCGTGAAGCACGCATGCAGCATTGGATGAACACATTCACCATCCTGCTTGACTATAAACTCGAAAATATTGTAAGATGAATGTTCCGCAACATCCACATAAATTCATCCATCACTTCCTTGCTCATCAGACGTCCAAGAATATGAGCACCTAATCACTTAAAAGTAACTCCGGCTTCAGTTGACAATATGTATACTAACATAACAAATGGAATTGAAATGAAGATTTAACATATACTCATGTATTGATCTCACAAAATTATGTCAACATGTGCCACTGCCTTCATGAACCTCATCTCGTTACCAGATGGAAGCAAATCGTGATGGATAATAATCCACTCGTTACCAGAGGCAGAAAAGGCACAAAGCCACGCGTACCATGTCAGAAGCCATCAAGCAACACGAGCTTATTTGGATGTAAGGTTGAAAATAACTTTTACAGATTCTGAGGTAAAACCTAGGTTTTGAAGAATATATTTTGGAAAATAGCTTTTACAGATTCCGAGGTAAAACCTAGGTTTTGAAAAGTGATTTATGTTTGGGAAGTTATTAGCTTTTACGGATTCTCAGGCAAAAAAGTGGGTAGGAAAGAGGAAAGTAAGAAAGAGAAAGAGAAAAAAAGTAGGAAAGAGGAAAAAGTATGAAAGAGAAAACCTAAGTTTAAAACTGAGGTTTTGTAATCAAAATAGCTTTTGGGAAAAAAAATTTTGCTTGGACAAAACCTCGGTGTTGAGGTAAAATTAGGTTTTGAAACTAAACCTAGGTTTCAAAAGTGGTTGTCAAACCAGCCCTAAGTGTCCCTTACGTGTAGCCAAAATTTCTTTAGGAACAATCAAATGAACAATGAACTGTGTCTTGAGCCGGGGCCCGGGGGTGGAGCTGGCTAAATGGATCAGTTGGGTGGAAAATTTTTAGATATTGGTTTGATGCTTTAGTACAAGGATATAAGGCTTGTTTGGATAATCCGTGGGGAGAACGATCACAGATTCCAAGATAAATATGTGAGAGAAATTTTGTCTCGGTAAGCGTAGGAATGGATTTTGGGGAGGCCCCCATAGACTGAGATGTCAACAACTGATACTGATGTTGAAAGCTGATAAAAAAGATTGACTATTGGAATTTTTTAACATATTAACTGTTATTTTTCCTTTATATTTTTTAAAATAATTAATTATTTTTAATTTGGCATTATCCATTTTAAAGAATTGTACACAATTGTGTTATCTGGGTTATGCGCTATTAAAAAATTATTGTTAGCATGTCATGAGGGATGGATAATAGTTGGAGCATAAAACGAGAAATAAAATTAGTTGAATTCATGAGAAAAATTTAAATATAGTTATTATTGAGATTAGCAATATGGTCCAGTTGCGTATCTCAATTAATCAAATTTTATTGTTTATTATTTTTTAATAACTAAGGGTATTAAGGTAATTTGACCAAATTTCTAAATCCTTAATTATGTTAGACAATCTGATTAATTATTTGTTAAGTTCAACGACCTAAATTATAATTTAAGTAATTTAAGCATTTTTATTAGAATTTTCCCTAAAATAATATATCTTCATAAGGTCGAACATTAAGCATAAGATTAGATAATTTAACAAATTTTCTATTAACTCTCTTGAGCCTTTTTTTTCTTTAGATTCGAATAATTTAAAGCCAGAAATTATAAAATGTCAATAAAATAAAAGGCATGAAAGGAAAGAGAAATGGATAACACATTGAATATTATATTTACTTTCACTTCTTTTTTGGTCACTTGGCGTTGCGGGGAATTGAGTTCAAAAAATATAAATTACTCCATCTAGTGTGGAGGAGCTAGACAAAATATTTAATTTGGTCTAAATAAAATATATCAAACTACTTTATCTTTTAAATTTATACTACAAATGAAGTTTTATATTTAGGATTAAAGGGGTAATTCTCTTAAAGAATCCATATTAATTAATCATATTAAGATATTTTCGTTGAAAATGGTTCCAATGTACATTGTTAAAGAGAGTATTTGTCAAAAAAACAGCAGATATAAAATTAACTTACCTAATTTTTTTAATATATACAAGTTAATTATCTAACTCTTCTAACAAGCTGTAGGTAGCATTATTCTCCCATATTGTGTTGCCTTTGGCATCATACAAGAAGACCATTCAAAACATCGTATAGAAGCTCAGTTTTGTAGGCTGTTATTTTGTTACAAGGGCAATTGAACTTCAACTTGCAAGTAGATATGTCCTGCTATTCTTCAGCATAAATGGCATCATGTGTGTGTGTGTGTGTCTCACATTGCATTTTCAAAAAGGGGTTTGATGAACTTCCATCAGCAATCTTTGGTAATCCAAGCACATTAAATAATTTAAGTATGAAACAGAAAGAATTAGAGTTTTTAAATAGCACCCCATTCAGTTCTAGATATAAGACCTCAACCGGAGGGAGTACTATTTCTACAATCAAGCTCGGTTCTCCAATGCTGATGCAGCCGAGTCAACATGTACGAGCAAGCAAGAATAAACTTTCTGCTTCAATCTGTCAATAGTCTCTACAAGCCCTTCACTCTCTTCTGGGCTTAAATTGCTTCTTAGTTTCTCCAACCACTCATTCGCATGCTTAAGATGAGACAATGTAAGAGCAATATGATTTGCTTCTTCCACATGTCTCCCTGCAATTCCCTTACCGTCCTTTCCTTTCTTCTCTTGATTAGAACACATGGAAAACCCAGAATCCAATGTCTTCTCCAAGAATTTCAAAAACCATGATCTTGTTTCATTTGAGAGGTTTTCTCTCATCTCTTTTACCTCTTTTAGACCATCCCCTTTGGCCCATTCCAGTTTAT
>JANTPZ010009899.1:0-13039 GCA_025593235.1 Vachellia pachyceras | reverse complement strand
CCAGCTGCTCACGGAGGCACCGTTGGGCCGGAGAATGAGCCAGGCGCCGGGGTTTGACCGGGACACACGGTCTGAGCCGGGCGAAGGGACGAAGGGAGTGATCATGGAGGCGGCGGCCACCGGCGAGCCAGAGAGATCGTGTATTATTATCATCCAACCTTTCCTCTCCCTCCCTTGCCGATCTCTATCTCCTGTAAATGTCCTCCTCCATTTGCTTGCATTGTTGGTGAAATCCGATGGAAGAGGCCTGCATTTAAAAAACGAATATAATAATTTAATAATTATCAATTCCATATAAGTAATAACAACTCGATTAAAATGTCAAACGTGCTTGGTATATGATTCATGAAATGAGAAGAGACTCAAGAGTACAGCCAAATTCGAGCACATGGCAGGGAATCGGAGGTAGTTATGTCTCACAGTTTGGAAGATCTCAAACTGTCTGATTAATTGACTATAATAATTAATTAAAACTGGGTGCACAGCCTAGGATCACTCGTATGATGTTATTTTAATTAATTTAGTAGGAGTGATTGACTTCATTTGCGGGAGGAATCAGAGAGAGAGAGGTAATATTAATATGGTATATAAAGTGAAGGAGTTAATAGTGGAATGCAGTTTGATTCCCACACAGTTATAGAAAAAGGTGAAGGACACAAGCACATATATATATATATATAATATGGGACTGATTCTTGATTCCTGGATGGATTGTTTTAATGATAAAGAAAAAGAATGTTAAGCAACTAAACAAGATCAGTGGCTTTAGTTTAATCTAGAGATGGGCTAAATTTACAGTCAATGATGTTTTACGTTCAGGAAGCAGGAAGTCTACACCAAATCGTTTCATTTACGATTGTCTTTTCCGTAATCCATAATCCATAAGTTAATAATAATATTTCAACACCTTCAATTTTGTTTAACAACCCCAAAAAAATATAAATAAAAAAGAAGATGATGATGAAGAAGAGCCATAAAAAAGACATGGGAGACATGGTATTCATGAAAAGGCAAGTGACGACAAAAGGCTATCTGAAATCCTGAATAATGAGATTGCAACGTTGGAGTAGGCTCTCTCGAACTGGGAATCTCAATCCAATGAAATTATTTTTCTTTCATTATTGGTAGACACGAACAATTAATGTTAACAGATCATGACCTATCATTTCCACTGAACTTTGATACCACTGGGTGCCTATTTGGATTGGCGATATATACAATAAGGCTAAAAGTTGCATTTTTAACGCGATTTATAGTATCCAACGTAAGTATGCGTGATGAGTTTTGTCGGAAAATATTTTTTTACATACAAGCATGCCTTAAATTATAATGTGGTCGGCTAAATCCAATGAAATGATGCATGGTGGCAGCTTTCATGGTGGATCCAAAGAAGAAAAGGATGAGGACATGATCCAAATAATGGCAAAAGGGATAACAACTAATTAAAGCAATGAAAGTAACATGAAATAATGTTGTTCAAAGACGAAGCGCTGGTCTTGGCATTTGATTGACGGTTGGTAGCAGCTAAAGATATAGACAAGCCAGCCCACATGTTCAGTTCCCTCACCTTAATCACCCATTCACCCGCCACCTTATTACCATTCACATGTCCCACCACTTCCCAAAAAAAAACGATTAACTAACAAAAACTACTTCAACGCTATGTAATCTGTAATGTTATCTAATCCCATGTGAAATGTACGTAGCTGTAAATTCTGAGAAATACTATGAATGAGGGGGAGTACGTACCGTGATCTGGAATTTCGATCTGCACTAAACTTGCAGCTGAAGACGGGTTGTCTGATATTCCCCTGAATCTGGAACACCACGGGGCTGCACTCCGGTTCGCCGCCGAACTGGAAGACGAAGCGGGGGTCGGATTCGGACCGGACCATCAGATGGAGCTGGGCAGATGGCTTCAGTGGTTCGTTCTTGCCGAGCGGGAGCCACCCGTTGTGGAAGGTGTGAGGGCGTGACAGAGCATCGGTTAGGTCAATGCTCACAGAAACACGACCGAGTAACTTGGAGCCGCTAACTCCGCAGGTGTGACCCATCCGGCCGGCGTAGACGGAGACACGGAGGCTGATGGGTTTACCTGAAAAACGACGGAGAGAGTCGCAGTCTAGGTGGAAGCCAGCGGCAGAGGTGGTGGATTCCGGCGCAGAGTCACCGGTGGAAGAACAGAGACGGAGCAGAGCAGTCTGAGAGGGAAAATAACTAATACGGATTTTGCAGAAGCAGGGAGTGGTTGATGGATGAACACCCGAGCCGGGCGTGGGTTTGGTCACTGATGGAAGCCTCAGAGCCAACGATTCGATCATGAGCCGCACAAACGGGCACGGATCCATTGTCCCCTGCTCCTTTTCTTCGAAAGAAACTGGTGATTACTCTGTTTTAGGACGAAGAGGAATTGAGAGAGAGACTGAGAAGCTTGGGAGTGGAGATGGCAAGAACAGAGAGCATCGAAAACATCCAACTTTATGGACTGTAATGGGTGTCGGCTGGAGAGCTAAAAAACGATTCGCCGAGTCATGCTTCTCTCTCCTCCTTGTTGGGCGATTTTGTTTTTCTAATTTTTCTTGTTGCCTTCCACCTGGAAAACGGCAGGGTGACAGGATATGATGATCAGGGCGGAGCTACACTTGGCCCAGGACGATAAATGCTCTGACTGAATTTTTTATTTTATATGTAAGTTACCATTAAATTTTTATTAAACATTGATTTTAAAAATTTAAACATTATCAAATTATCCATACTAATAAATTTATTGTCATCTGTTTAAAAATAAAAAATTATTTGATTGCTTTTAGGTCCTAACTCCACCACTTACGATGATTGGACTTGGTTGTAGCTTGTAGATTTATAATACAAGTAACAGGGATTTATATTTTACTACAGAGATTTAAACTTGGTTTTATTGATGGAATCGTAATAAAACTCGTTGACCGGTAAAAGTGATAACGTGGTTTCGAAAACTTGTACCAGATTATGCGATTGCTTGGATGTGAAAATGTCAAAATTGGCAAGCTTCTGTGAGCAAACATGTTTAACCCTTGGAAACAGCTACGAGACCTTAAGTTAAAGCTATACAGCCTTACTCTTCTGTTTTTAATAAATAAATAACCTTGTTTTTAAGCTCTGTCCACTGCAAAAAACAATTGTAATCCTTTTTCTGTCCTTTTTCATTCTTTTTTAGACAGTATAAAAAAATCTGTTAAGTGATGAACATGAAGAGAAAGCAAGGATTTGGAGTAGCGCGAGTTTGAATTTTTTTTTTTATAACATCTTTAAGAGGGCACCACATGGATGCGGTCTAGAAGAAAACTATTTTAAAGATTTAAAATTTATCTACTTATTTACAAAATTGTCACCAGTTATATTTTTTTTAGACCATACCCTCTAAGTGCAATTTAAAAAGAAAGGTTTAAATAAACATTTTTCTACTAGTGATAGTATATACGCACACAACAAACTCAACTAATTTATATATGTAATTTGTAGGGATAAGTAGAATTTTTAACACAGAAGTATATACGTTGAAGCACTGAGTATCTGAAAGTTTTTTTGGGATCAGATTCACCCCAGAGTTTATAAAACGTAGCATTTTTCACTTTGAGCAACGAATCTTTAACGGACGTTTATCTTCATTTGAATAAGGTATGTGCTATTTGAATGAAAGCATCCTCTTCTGCGTAAAATTCATTCAATGAGAAAATCATTTATTTAAATAAGTTGAAGATGAGACACTTCATTCAAATGAGGAAATCATTCATTCAAATGAACTTCTAAATCAAATATCAAATCAACTTCAAATAACTGTAACTTCTTCGTTTCGTCTCTAAATTTGACAAATGGCCTATCGTTGGAAAGCCCTTTGAGTCTAATTTCAAATGCGACAAGTTTAACATCAATTGAATATCTATATTGAGAGATATCATAAAGTTGTTTGTTTATTTTTCTTTTACAAAAACCATGAATGTTTTCTTGTAGATGAATTTGAATTTCTGTTATAATTGTTGCAAGGGTGGATGGATGACTTTTATAAGTACCCGTTTGAAAATTCATTGGAAAAGTAATTTTACGCAAGTATGGGCAAATATATGAGAGAAATTTCGTTTCGACTTGCGTACATCGTGAAAAAAAAAGGAGAAAATAAGTATTTTTTTGGTAAACACCCCCTTAAACGAAGTAATAATTTTCATGAAAAATTTATGAATATTTAATATCATATTAATTTCCTGATGTGATTAGGGATGGCCATTGAATTTGGACAAGAAGAATGAAATAAAGTATTGGGATTTATGTAATCTAGATGATGTATTCAAGTTTTGAGGCCTTACTAAATGAAATGATTAGTGCATTCATCAATTATTCGTCTTGAAAAGAAAATCGTCGTTCGTCTAAATTTCACAGGATCAGTTATTGGGCAATTATTGATCGGGGCCTTATCCAGCATATTATATTTAGTCATTAAAACGAGACATTTGTTAATTTTGGGTCACTTCAATTATATGAATATATGCACTGTATGAAAATAGAATAATGTGTGGTATTATATATATATATATATATAAGAAAAACACCTCAAGCTTTATATATCTTGCATTTGTTTGATCGAGTAATTGGATGCATAGAAAAAGTCTCCAATAAACAAGAAAAAGGTAACAGGAAACGAATTTGCTTCACTTAACGGAGATCAAGACGAACTTCTCAGCCTTGACAACTACGGATTGTTAATATAAGGCTGTGTGCATGAGTTAATTACTGCACGATAAACCACTAAAAATTACTCCGATAGATGAAGGTCCGTTTGGCCTCCCATTTGAAATATAAGCTTTGTAGTAAAATTTAGATTTTGGTCCCATTTGAAATCTAAATTTTGTGGCTAAGTTTTGTTCCCATTTGAAATATAGGTTTTGATTGAAAATTCAGGTTTTATCCAAATGTTCATATTTTTTTAAAATCTAGATTTTGGAAAAAAACCATTTACTTATCAAATTACATTTTCTTTTGTAATAGATTTTCTTTTTCCTCTTTTTTCTGTTTTACTGTTTCATCTTTCATACTTACTTTTTATCTTGAACTTAGTAAAAGCCAATAACTTCTTAAACGAAAGCTAGGTTTCCCACCCATGAGCCCAACGAGCTTACAATAATCTTTTAAAATCTGAGTTTTACTTCGAAATCTATAAAAGCTATTATTTCAAAATCAGATCTAAATTTTACCTCAAACTCCATAAAATTTATTTTTAAACAGACTTCTAAATGAACTCCAAATCGTAAGCAATTTGAAAGCACGTTGCTAGGTTAAATTGACGAGATAAAATGAAGTGAAGTATCAAAAACCTTGCAAATCAGCGGCACAAAAACTATTCAGTAATATCAAGTTATTAGTATTTACCTTTTAATTTAAAAAAGAAGAGGAATTGGAAGTGAAACAAGTCACATCAACAAATTTTGTCAACGGGATTTATATAAAAAAGAATGGAATGGTACCATGTTTGGTGAAGAATGAATGTGAATTACAGAGCCCAAAATGATGGTGGCAAGTGGCAAGCCCCCAATTGGTTGAGGGTTGCTTTGGAGAGATCCATGTGTATTTTGACATGATGTAATCCTTTGATAAGCAATGAATTCAGTTTCTATTTTAAAAAAAATAATGGTGGCAAATAGGTCAAATGTTAGTCGGGGGTCCCTAGCCAGTGTTGGTCCAACCCTAATACAGAGCGATCACATAAAAAGCTTAGAGAGAGAGAGAGAGAGAGAGTGAAGGAGCCTTTTGATTTTGTGATTGTTGAGTATAAAATCAACGAAGGAAAGGACAAGTGTCTCCAATGGATAACTGCACACAGGAATACTTATGATGTGTGTTTATGAATTTGTTTGGAGAGATATTTTACGTAAATCGAGATAAACATGTGAGTGTGATTTTGTCTCAACTCGTGTGCAACATGGTTTCTAAATAAATACATATATTCTTACTCTTGAAGAGTCATGTCATATATGTTTTATCTAATGAAAATATTTAAACCATGTTCTTTTATGTTGAACGTACGTTTACTTTTAGAAATATTGTTCCAAACAAACCCTTTATGTATGTTAAAGAATTTGTTGGGAGAATGATTATACGTAAATCAATGTAAATATATGAGAACGGTTTTGTTTCAACTTGTGTGCAACGCGGTTTCAACGTGCCTTCCAAATAAATACATATCCTTACCCTTAAAAGAGTCCTGTCATATATGTCGGTGAAAATATTTAAACCATGTTCTTTTATGGATTATGTATTTTGTATCCCATAATAATATTATGTTTGTTGTGCCCATAAAAAATTTTGGATGGAAGAAATCTGGGAATGGCATGAATAGGGGAAGCGAAGTTTGGCGGCATTACAAGACGGAAGCTTCAAAACGATGGATCTGAGGGAGTGAATGGGAATGGAATAGGCAATGATGTTGGTTGTTGCTTGTGATCATCTCCAAAATGGGCGTGGGGTCCATCCAACAGCTGGATTAAGCCTTTGCTTAACGTACCCATGCATGGTGGACATTCAACCCTATTTCTTTCATCCCCGTCATGCCCTTGTCTGCGTATGGCATTATCATTATTTATTGGATCCGTTTAAAAAACGGTAAAAATTTTTTTTTTTCCCAAATCAAGTTAAATATACGAAGAAAATTATTTTATTTTAGAGAACATAAAAATGTTGCAAAATACCTCATCACCTCTTAATCTTATTCTTAATTTACCCCAGCCCCACCTTGTGCTCTACACCCCCTTCCATCATTTTTATAAATAACGTCTAATTGCGTAAAATGAAATAACCGCCAAATTTAATTTAAACCAATCAACAAGGGTGGGTCTGTTTGTATTTCAACGGGTTCAGCCGCACACCCGATTTCTAAAAAAAGTAGGTATATATTAGTACTACTAAGTTTTGAACCCACTAAGTTTTTGCTTAAATTCTTCTCAAAAGATATTAAGAATAAGTCTCATTTATCTTCTTAAGAAATAGTTTGCAATCCCCGAATCAGTGTTCTGAGTCCACCACTGCCAATCAATATGTGTAAAAGATAACTTTTTGTCCAAGTAAACATACATTTTATTCTTGAAGATTATGAGTGAGAGCCAAAAAGTGAGAAAGAAGAAGAGAGCAAAGACATGCATTAAATTACAGTTACAAATAATTAAAGTACATTAAATTTTTCGACAGAGCAAAATTACAACTTATATATAGGATCAAACCGATAAAAGAGATGTTACTTATAAATAAAACCAAATAGAGTTTTATCTAACACTTGGCACATATATGCCATTTACCCCATCAGAGCATGTCCATGACAAGATATAACTCAAAATTGTCTCAGTTCTTGTTTGAACACAAGGTGAAAAGTCATTCATACTTGCATCAGTTGGTGGTTAAAATTGTGAGTGGTCCTTGTAAGAAGGAGAATATAAACTCAGGTTTTAAGAAGTGTACTTGTTGGAAGAGCTTTAACCTTAACACTTCCAACCTGATAGATACAATTATGCTCAAACCTAAAGTGATTAAGAGATATTATGAATTATAGAGTGGTAATTAATTACATTAATTAGGGAAGGAATGGTGATTAATTAGAAGGCATGCCGGTGGGGGTGGTGGTCTCCATTTAAGAGCATGAACATGATGGCGTTGTGGGGGGCAGGCGTGGTGGCATGTCATTCCCCTTCCCCTCCCTTTGTTTCATTCCTACGCTATATTCTCTCATCACCCCTATCTCTTGTTTCCACCTGTTCACCCCTTTTTAGTTTTTACCAGCCACTTTAAATTAGTAATTTATAAATCAAATAAATTAATTTAAAAATAAATAATAAATATATTGATTAATTAAATTTGTTAATCCTACTAAAAAAATTAATTATTATACGAATGATTTCACCTAGTACTGCCATTAAAAAATTGCAATGGTTACTAAAGCACCTACCGTCCAAATGAATTCTGTGTTTAAATTCGAAAATTTTGTATAATAAACTCATTTCTAAAAAGGAACAATTAATAAATTATCATAATTCAAAATTTTGCTTGAAATAAGAATACATTGAATTAATGAATTTGGCATGTCTTGTGATCCCGTTAAAAAAAGTAGGTTTACGTAAGTTAAGACATAACTCCTCATACACACACTTATTTTGTAAACCGTAAATTATATTAGAGATCATTTTCCACGCTAATCTAACAAGCAATTTGTGATTAGATATTTTAAATTTTTGTTGATAGGCTTTTGCGGATGTAAAAAGGGTTAATCTCACGAAGAATAGTAAAACAAGGTCTGAATTTTCATTATCTAGAAAAAGTATCTGCAATTAGCATTTGACAGTGTTTTCGAACCTGACTGTGCCGAATAGAAAAGTACATGCGGTTAAAAAACAAAGTCACCATCCCCTCCCCTCCCCCTCATTCTTCTTTCTACCCTCCATTGTGTGTGGGCCTTTATTTGTTTGGTTTCATATATATATATATATATCCCTCATACACGTGTCACATCACGTCTCCTTTGAATCCCTCAGATGGCATAATCCAACCCAACACGAAAAGAAAATCTGAGAAGTGATTGCACAAGACAAGAGTCATATTGGTAGCCAAACATACATTTAATAGTATCTTTTTGTAAAAAAAGATAATACATTTCACATATTTATCTCAACTTGCTTAAAAATATCTTTTTGCTGTGTTCTTAAATGGACGTACAAATGGCTGCTCTTTAATGAGTTCATACATAACATATACAGGATGGTGTGGAGGGGAGAGTGTTGACTGCGTGCGTGCATGCATACATCCATCCATCCATCCAGTTGGGCGCACTGCACTACCAAAGGGGAAGCGTGCATGTCACGTGATTTTTTTTTATATATAAATTTTAGACAGAGGGTTGGGCTCACCCACAAGTCAAAGGTAGGGTGAAATCTTCTTTCCTCTTATGTCACATCAATGTTGGGCAGGACGAGCCGTCAATTACCCTCAGACGTTTACTTAAGCACCCAAGAGCTAGGATACCTCCCCAAGCGTCGCGACTGGAGCCACAACAAAGTGACCTTCCCTGGTATCGAACCCTCTCCCTTTAATGAGAGTGTCCAATACCTTTATTAGCTAAACCCACGGACGATGGGTGTCACGTGATTATTATCTCGTCAGGTTCATCCTGTCTTGATAAATGAAGGGACAGCAAGGCCACGAACCAGCGCAGTTTCCAAGTGAGGGAGGAGGTTGGCGGGCAGGGCAGACAGGCCATTTTGGGCTGTCCTCGGGCCCATGAGATTCAGTCTGGGATTCGGTGTGGCCCACTCTGGGCCCTTGCCTCTGTCCTTCATTAGTTTTCTTTGATTAATTAATTAAATAAAATGCCTTTAATAATGGATCATGAACACCCCGGCGCTGAAACCGTAGCAACCCCAAACACGCCGAGGACACTTACATTACAATCCTCGACCACACTCCACGCGTCACCCTTAACACCTTCATCCTTCGCTGCTTCACACTTTCAATGCAAGTCATTCATAATTATTTTGTTAAAATTAAAAAATAGTAATTAAATTATTATATTAAAAAAAGATAAATGAGATTTTCAAATTTGCATATTCCGAAATCAAAACACTATATCAAACAAGAATTTGAAATATAAGTGAAAAGACAATATTACAGCGAAATGTTTTCTAAAAAATGAGTTAGGAATATGCGACATTTTTTCTTTATTTTTCGAATGAGTATTGATGCTATTCACTTCATCTTCAACTCATTCGTAATGAATAATGACACTATTAACTTTTATCCGTTTGGTGCTGAAAATTTCTATGTCCAGGTCATATTTCAAGCAACTTTTATCCTAACAGATGAACCAAAAAGTAATAGATGAACTCAAGCTACCACAAAACCAACGCAAAAGGACACATCAACAGAAGCAAGTGCAAGTGTGTAACACAAAAGGCCTCGCACCCTGTATTCAAAATATTTTCTTTTTTGTAATTATCTTAGCTATATTGAGCATAGGATTAAGAAAAATATAAGTCTGAACAAGGAAATCGGAAGAAAATGTGAGAGCAGGCAGGAGATGCAAGGCAACTTCAAAGTATTCAAAATCAGAACACTCACCTGATTGCGTTGATATTTATACGTTGGGCTTTTCTCGTCCAGCATGGGCCTAAGGGCCATAAATGGGGTAACTCATTCAAAAGCCCGGGAGAGGGATGAGGGATCTGGGCATTGACACGTGGCCAATGGCCGTGACAGCTTAGTGAACGAAACGATTAATTATTTAATTACTAATTAATGTGTAAAAACCCGGGATTATAGGATGAGAAATGAAGTAGGAGCGGTGTCCTAAAATCATGGGGAGCGCGAAACGTACCAATTGGTTCGACCAAAAAGGGACGGTGTAGCCCGCCCCTGATCCTCGCATCTCTCCCTTTGTCGCAACCTCTTTGTATTTAAAATAGAAAGAATTTACAATTTCACTCACATTCACCAACAAAGGATCTGAATTCTGAACACCACCACCTTCCGCAGAAAAGGCTAGCGAATCCACAAGTCCAAAATATGTCGTGGCAATCTTACGTAGATGAGCATTTGTTGTGCGACGTCGGCGATGGCCACACCCTCACCTCCGCTGCAATTACCGACCACGATGGTGCTGTGTGGGCTCAGAGCGCTAATTTCCCTCAGGTCACTCCCTGCGCTTTTATTCGATCTGATCGTCCAATCTGATGTGTCCTTGTGTGGTTTTGGTGAATGCGCTTGTTTCTGAAACTGCTCCGACTGTTTTCCTCGCTGTTCCAGTGTTTAGTGTTTTATACTGTCATTCTTCAACCGATCACCCATGGGTAATCCCAATATAGTCGCATTGTCGTCTCTGTTTGGTTTCAAATCGGGAGTCTCGTTATTATTATTATTATTATTATTATTATTTTTTACTCTCAGGATTGCCGGATCTACGATTGTCATGGAAAGGTCGTGTTGTTTTCCTGAAACGAGTTTTTGATTGACGCTTCTTGAAATGCCTCTGCTGCTTTCTATTCTTTACCGAGCTGATTTTGATTAGAGATTTGTGACCCGTTCACTCACATTTTCTGTACTACAAGAGTTGCTTCTTGTTATCGGTTTGCATCTACATGTTACGAGTGCTTATGAAGTCACCTATTTTTTCGAATGTCAATATTCATCTATTTAGGCTCTGAGAAATGCATCTCACCTTTGACTTACTACTTCATATTTCTTATTCATATGCGTGTGATGCTTGGGTTACATCTACAAATTTTATCTAAATTTACTTTTCACATGCCTTATTTTGACTGATGGTGCAGGATGAGTTGTTTATATCTGTGTCTTATTTCGTGACAATTGAGCTTTGAAGTTCTGATCCATCAAGATATCTTTTTTTTTTTCAGATGAAACCTGAAGAAATCAAAGATATCATGAAAGATTTTGACGAGCCCGGTCATCTTGCGCCTACAGGATTGCATCTTGGAGGCAACAAATACATGGTAATCCAGGGAGAGGCTGGAGCTGTCATCCGGGGGAAGAAGGTAAAATAATTTTTATCATCAAAACTGTTCTATCTCTGTGAAAAAAAGCTGTTCTATCTCAACGCTACTTTATGATTTTAAATTTCGGGATAAGATTTATGGTAATCTTTCTTACCACCTGCCGGTTCAGTACATGAACCCTGAAACCGATGAATGGTTTCAGAGCTTCAAAAGATGCTAATATCATCTTAATACTGTTGTGATTTTTATTCTGCATGTCTTTCAACGACAATAATCATGCGCGATCAATATACTACAACTTACACACAAGTACCTCTTGAAACATGTGGGTGGTCGCTTGACTGAATATATTCTGGTGACGACTGTCCTTCCATTTAGTCACATGAAAGTCAATTTCGATTTTCTGTTAAAAAATATTTTTTGGATCATTAACAGTACATATGGTATGGGGTTTTTTGCTTCAGTAGCTACATGGTCTCAGCTACCAAGCGGTGAACTTATTTACCTGTTGAGCATTTCTCCAAACTTCAAACAAATTGTCTGTCGTTTTAATTCCTTTCCTCCATTCTCTTACAAATGATATGAAAAGGGCAAAGATTCACTTGAATGAGGGAATATCTTACTTATCTTCTTTTTTCAAAATCAACATGTAATTACATATAATTCTCAGTCCCTGAATTATAATCTTGAAGGTCTCCAAAAGTTGGAGCTGTGTCACCAACATTTGATGCAATCGAGAGAAATCTGGTTGCTGTTGAGTAATTTTGCCTACATATTTTGTTTAGGCTCTGGTTTTTGATGGAGTTGACTTTTGTGGATTGGGCAGGGATCTGGAGGAATCACCATAAAGAAAACTGGGCAAGCTCTAATTTTTGGCATCTATGAGGAACCTGTCACTCCTGGACAATGTAACATGGTTGTTGAGAGGCTGGGAGATTACCTGGTTGATCAGGGTCTGTAGACCGACCTGGCTCTTCCGTGATTGGGATTTTGAAGTTTTTTTTTTGGTACCATACTTTGTTTATCTTTGAATTTTGCCTTGCACCAAGATCCTCTACTTTTCACCTCCTTAAGATGGGAGTTGTTGCAGATAATAACCGTGTGAGAAATTAGCATTTGAATATTCTGATTTTATTCCTGGTATTTTCAACAATCCGTGTAACTAGTATTAAGCACTCTTCCCTCTTCTCTGTTCCTTCTCTATGGGTGCTTTAAGTTGATTACTCTTCATTATTCAGCATTATGCATTTATTTTAATACACATCTCAGAAACCAGGATGGCAGTTTGATTTCATCGTCGTCCATTACTATTGGGCTGAGCCGAAAGCTAGAATAGGAGGAAGGGAGAGTTAGGTTACAGCTTTTTTAGTATTTTCTTCTTACAAATTAATGGGTAAGTAATGAAGGGTAAAAATTTCAGAATTAGAATATTCAATTAGAAATCTTTAATATTAAGTATACATAGAGGCCACAAGAAAGTATATAAAACCTAAGAATAACCCCCCCCCCCCCCAAAAAAACCA
>JANTPZ010009898.1:0-14212 GCA_025593235.1 Vachellia pachyceras | reverse complement strand
TTTTTTTTGGGGGGGGGGGGGGACTTTGCTTTCCTTTACCCTAATTCTAGGCCATTCACTGGGTGATAAGAATTACCTCTTTTTAATGTTCATCTGAAGGGAAAGGAAGATAAAATTACGTCATCCGTGGTGTCATGAGGGTCTCCCATAAATGCTAGTGATGGGATGACTTTGTTCCTTGAAGAAACGTAAAATAATGAGTGGTAGCTATATATGGACTATTAGCAAGCATCAAACATGTGCCATAGTTTCTTGTCTCATGCACTGATTTGTTTAGTGATAGTAATTTGACCTCGAGTAACAAAACAAAGACAGTTATCATTCAGTTTGAAGAAATTTTCAGTTTTCATGTATTATTGATAATTTCACTTGCTAATTGTCCTATTGAAATCAAGTGGTACTTGAGGTGGTTTATTTATTATCTGCAGCTGCTTCTGGATGCTATGAGGTTTTCTGCATCTACTTTCTTGGCCTTGATGAAAGTTCCAGTCTTTGGTGACAAGATATTGATGGATGCTGTTGCCAACTTCGTTTCGGAAGCTTTAAATTTGGCAAAAGCTTCGATATCAGAAGTTAAGGTGAGATAATTTTCTCTGTATATGAATCTAGTGACACAGTAGCATGACAAATGTCTGAGTAGTTTCTTAAAAATCAAATAGAATGAGTACAAGGTATTTATATTTATAATCCGAACTCCAATTTTTTATGCTAGATACAAAAGAAAGACCACATGCCATGATTATCCAACAAAAAAGTAAGATCATAGAAAAGTGTATCATTTTTTCCAGTGAACGTAAGTGTATATTTTTTTTTTTTTTTTATGTCCAGAGGTAAGTGCTTCAATGAGATTCTTAGTAAAATGAAAAATTACGAAGAAACATAATTTGAAAGAATAGAGCTAGCATTAAATAACAGACTTCAAACCGCTCACCCCAAAAAAAACCAAAAAAAGGTAAGAAAACCTCACTGCTTCATTTCATGCTACACTCATTGACCTTACAATCCCTTGGTAAGCAAAATAAGCTACTAGAACGAATTCAGAGATGGGAGCCTTCTAAAATAACTGATATAGACGTGGAAAAGTTTTCGAGAAAGTGTCTCCAATCCAAGTCCTCTCAAAACCGAAATTCAGTACCATCTCCATCTTGAAGGGGCAATGTAGATGATAAAGGAAGTTATAACCCAAATGATGAAATTCTTAGAGCTTGCATGTGTGGCACTGGATAATTAAACTGGCATTACATTGCTGTTCCACCAAAATCAAAATATTCAAGTATGGAATTGTGTTTTATTCGTAGGTTCATACTGATTAAATCATGTAATCATCAACTACAGATTTAGTTTTTGTTCAGTGCAGTCATGACAAAGTAATTAATTTTTCTTCAAATTGCTCAACTTTAATTTAACTGGGTGTCTAGAATTGAAGCATGAACATAAATTAAATATCAAGAGCTTTATTTATCTTTTTGGTTGATGATATCAAGAGCTTTATTGAATAGAGAAAATAAAGGATGTAGAATAGGGAATCAGAGGTTTCAACTTTAAAGATACAAGAAATTGTTTAGTTATCGTTGGGTTATGACTTCAAAAGTTTTTGTCCAAAGTTTTCACTGATAGAAGAGACAATGAATTTCTCTTGTGCATGATCAGAGAGAAATTGATTGTTTTCTTATTCAGGAAATAGTGAAGATTGAAGGAAATCTTTCTTCTACTTTATCTCATTTTTATTTGATCCACAATCTGGTATCTACTGTTAAATGTGGTTACTGTCTTTTTCTGAGCAGACACTTCAATCATTTGGATCAGAAATACTGAAGGTTGCACACACCATGATTGATGCTGTCATAAAACTATGCAAGGCACTTTCTGAATCAGTAAACCCAGAGACGTGTGATGTAAAACTATTGAGCCTTGACAAGGATAATGATAAGATGGCCCATGTTATCAACATAACAAAAAGTGCAATTGAAAAGTTATCTCAAATTGGTATCATTGCTGCTAATGATGGAGGAAATTCAGTGAATATTCTTAATGTGACATGGAAAGGAGTAGTCTCTTTGCTTCAAATTGGTCGGAAATATTTAGTAGAAGTAGTAAGCATAGAAAATGTACTGGTAGATTTAATTGCATTGGTAACTGAACCTCTGAAATGTGCGGCTGCGGATTGGTCTTCACCCAAGGATACTGTTTCTGTAACTGAAGCTAAAAGGATTCTGGTGCCAGTGAAATTTTATCTAATTAATGCAGTAAAAATAGCCTCACTGTATCCACATCAAGCCTATGCAGTATACAGAGAGAATATGCTCTGCGTCATCAAGATCACAACTTTAAAAATTGCAGCGAGCAGTGAAGACTTCCTTAAAAGAGTATGTGCAGTAACTACTGAACTTTTGGAGCAAACAACCATGGATCTGGCAATGGCATTGCTAAATTCCGTTGAATTGAAATTTGAACAGAAGTCTGAAGTACTGGAATGGTTGTTCGCTAATGAAGGGGGTTTTTATTCTGCTCTTGATGCTCCGACCTTAGCTAATTGTAGCTTAGCATCTATGAATGAAATCTTTCACATTAGATGTGAAGATATGAGCAGAGGAAGAATACTAATTATTGCTCGAGTTGCTGTGTTTATTAATGTCCTGAGATGTTCTCTCGAAGTTGAAGAAGATCTGAAATTAGGAATTGTCCAGAAATTTCAATGGTTTTTTGATATTTTAGTTGAAGAAGATGTATACTCTAACATACTTGTTTTACAACTTCCTTTACTGTGTGGCTCCGGTAAAACAATCCAGCTGGTTTGGCAACCTTTGTTCACTTCTCTCTTGCATGCAGTCAAAACCTTCATGATTGTGATCTCTTCAAGCACTGCTTGGGGTGATATGGAGTTATTTTTACTTGAGAATTTCTTTCATCCTCACTCTCTTTGCAGGGAGATAGTGATGGAATGCTGGTGCTTTATGCTGCGACATGCTGAAGCAGACATGGCAAACAGCATGATTTGCAAACTATGTTCGTTACTTAAGCTTCTGGCATCCCCAGAATCTGTTGCCCTTCCTAATTCTTCATTCCGGATATTGGCACGATCACTGTGCTTTCTGCTAACGTATGGTGCAAAATCGATGGTTAATCAGGTCTACATGTCTCTTGTTGAAGATGCCAAAACTCAATTGTCGTCAATTTTATGTTTGGCCCTTTTCATTGAAGGTTTTCCATTGTATTTATTATCAGATGAGTTGAGAAATACTGCCGTTCAAAGAGTCACATCAGACTATTTCGACTACATAGACAGCTTTGGTGAAGCATCACTGAAGACAAGCACTTTTGGTCTATTTGGCATTCCAGTCTCAATTCTGTCTGCTTCTTTGCAATCACTGTAAGTATTTTACTTTGCTGATATTTTTTCCACTGCAATTTACTTATTTTGGCTAAAATTACTGGCTAACCATATCTGTTATCAATTTGTGTTTATCTCTGTTTCATTAATGGTATTTTATACATTTACATAGCACATAATTAGTGGTGTTCAAAATCGAACTAAGCAATGCAACCAAACCAACCAAAACGTACGAAGAATGAAGTGTGATTGTAATAGGTACCTAAGTGGGATGGGGAACCCTATCCACAAACTAGCTGTTGAAGTGTGAGAACCAACCCAATTAAATACCCCATTGAGCATCCTCTTCTACTCAATGTGGGACTTGATATCCCGTACTTCCAAATCTCCATCAATCGGCTCCCTACAGAAAACTGTTGTCTTGGCAATTGCACTCCATGGCACTTCACTCAGCTTCCTGTCGATCAAAACCATCCGTGCATAGCCCTTTCTGGAGAGGTCTAAGCTTGGCTCTGATACCAATTGATGGGTACCTAAGTAGGATGGGGAGCCTACCCCAAAAGCTAGCTATTGAGGTGGGGGAGCTAACCCATTTAAAAATCCCATTGAGCATTCCATTCTACTCAGGGATTTGATATCTTATACTACAATTCTCCATCAGATTGATTTTGAGCCTTGGGGGACTGATTCAATTAATTTAGCCATCGGTTTCGTACACTTCTACTTTGGTCCAATCCATTACAAAGATTCAGTCCAATCTTGTTTATAAAATTTTTTTACTTTAAATATTTTGGGAGTAAGATTTAAAATTTTCTTCAATTAAAATATATATTTTGTAAAATACTTGATAATTTCCTGAATAACAATGTTCATTTTGAACAGTGAACATACATTCAAATTTAGTCTGCCAACAAACTTTTCTACTAAATTACTTAAATCATGACTGAAAACAATCTAAACCGAGCCAAACTGGTCAAAAATCAAACAGTTGATTGGTAGACTGAACAAATAGTTCAGCTATGTCCTTAAACCAGATGGTTTGGCTTAGTTTGCTTCAAGTCCAAAATCAGACCTAAAGGAACCTATGAACATTGTCAACACGGGTAGAAAGACTTCTGATTAGTGTTGTATGAAAAAAAGAAAAAAGACTTCTGATTAGTGTTGAGAAAATTTCATTCACCGTATATTTGTGAAAAACCTTGAATATTGCAAATCAACGATAGCATTCTGAATTTTGAGCTCCCATGATTTATTAAATCTGATTTGAATGTTTTATCAACGGAATTAATCTCTCATTCTTTTTTTCTTGTTAATTAATGAACAAAACTTAATCCATGCCAGTGCCAATTATTCTCATCTTTTTTGTGCAGCCAGGCCTGTATGCTTGATAATGATGCGAGGACCTTAAAGTTTATGGTTTTAGTTACTCGTAATCTAAAAGTTTCTGAGGACCAAGCACTCAAGGACCATTATCTTACCCTTTCGGCTGAAGTCCTACAGATAATCTCACATTTGAGACATCTGTACTCATCAAATGGTACGGAAGAAGCCATCTTGGAGATTGAAAATACTTTTGTCTCAGGGCCAACAGCATCTGATGGCTGCTTGTACAAATGCAAACCACATTTGGCTCAATTCATGGCAGGACTTGTCCACACAGAATTATCAGAGACTGATGATGGTGATCCAAAGAACTGTGCTGTTTTAAACTTGTTTCACATGCTCTTGAAAGAGAAGCACTGGGCCTTCATCCATTTGGCATTAACAGCGTTTGGATATTTCGCCATGCATACCAAGTACAAGAAGCTATGGAGGTTCATTCCACCCGACGCAGCCCTTTCATATGATATGATTTCTGGGGTAGAATCAGACCAAGATAGATTTACAGAG
Source organism: Vachellia pachyceras (assembly GCA_025593235.1). Taxonomy (NCBI): domain Eukaryota; kingdom Viridiplantae; phylum Streptophyta; class Magnoliopsida; order Fabales; family Fabaceae; genus Vachellia; species Vachellia pachyceras. The sequence continues at coordinate 8,991 of JANTPZ010009898.1, read as the reverse complement.
GAGATCAAGGCATTTCTTAACAAGGAAACGGCTCTTCTTTCAATCACACCAACCACTGAACAGCTTGAGCTGCTTGCAAGAGAAGGTCTGGTGCTGAAGCAAATGGTCCATAAAATACCCAACGTTGCTGAAGTTAAAGAGGTAAAATGTGAGAGCATGGAAGTTGATGATGATGATCATAATAACTGTTCCAATAAGAAGAGGAAACTTGGTGATGGGATTATCAAAGGCGTGGAATTGCTTAAGAATGGTTTGAAGATTATTGGGGATGGTCTTTCCCAGCGGAATCGTAATCAGTTTGGGAACAATGAACTTCATGTCAAGTTCTTGACTCAGTTTTATCAACTAGAGCACGTAATTTCTCACTTTGAGGAATTGGCTGCGAGCAGTGAGTTTTGTTCATCTCTTGTTCAGAGCACTTCTATAGCTGGTTAACCAGTGTTTCAGTGGTGTACAAATCTCAACAGGCATCCTTATCAGTGAAATTCCGTGGCCCTTTTACTTTTACCATCTTATATTTTATCTTCACTTTTCAAAAAATTGTGTGTGTTGTGTGTCTCTGTCTCTGTGTGTCCTTTCAAATGAACAATTCTGGTGAAAGTGCCCAGTTTTAGGATTATCATGTATAAGTCCTGCCATGTGTTGAGCCAAATGGATATTGTGAAAGTAGTAATGTAACGTAATAGAAAACCGCATGAGTTTGTTTGGTATGGTATTTCAAAGTAATAAAAGTTCACATTTATGGACGACGGTGATGAGTGGATGGACAAGTGGAGTATTATAGGAAAAGACAAGGGGAATAATGTCTTTTTTCATATTCTTGCATATTGAAATCCTCATTTATGTCCTAGTACTAATCTTAATGCATTTACTTAAGGGAATCAATATTACAAAAACTTCATCTTTCACATAAATCCAACCAAACATCTAAATCAACTCTTTGTATTTGGATTATATGCAATTCTCTTTCATGCAATTGAATCAAATGGGGCATTAGGGATTTTGGTCCCATTGGACTTTCTAATGTTTTATACAAGGTGATTACAAAGACTATCCAAAAGCATGAGACAAACCATGCATATATCATATCCCTAAATCCATATAGTTGTTCAACGGAGATAGAGCGTTGATAATATTACTTGTGATCCAATAAATCATTCGTTAATGAATTTTTTTTCTGCAATGAATCTTCTTGTCCATAGAAAAAGAGAGCGCCTACGTGACTCCAAGGAATTAGAATGTGCCCATGATTGAGACCCCCATGAAAGAAAAGCGATGAGATTGGCAAGGATAAGGAAGCATGTAAACAAAACTCCCTAGCGAGATGCCTGCAAAGCCTTGATTCGGATTAAACTATCATTTGAATACTTAGTACTAACATTCAGAAAAAAGTGTCTAACACCATCGAACGGTTCAAAGGTTATATTGTACTTGTTTGAAAAGCTTATTTACTCCTCAAAAGCATGTTCAACAGTGTTTTTCCGCAAAACGAGATAATCTCCTTCACATATTTACCTCGGCTTGCGTAAAAATGCTTTTCTACCGCGTTCCTAAACGGACACAGTAGGTATGTTTGTCATTGATGTGTGTCCCTTGATGTTATGAGACAAGCAAGCAACACATAATATTGTTATGGGATGAACGTAACATTGGGGATAAATCCCTTACCGAAGAGATATTTGTGGAATGAGACCTAATAGTATGGGGTCATTTCTGAACAATTAGATAGACATATAAAATTACCACAATACCCTTAATGAAATCATTGAGCAAGTGATGTATGATAGTCGTACATGAAAAATGTAGACTTGCATAACACGGATGGAGAATTGCATATGACAAATGCGAATTGCATTTTAACAAATTCTTATATACATCACAAATTCCTCTATAAACAACGTACAAATTCATGAACAAATTCCTATCCATACAAGAACACGCAATAAGAATTATATGCTATTAGAATCCATTATATGCAAATCACCATCCGTCATGTGTAATTAGCATCTGTTGTTTGCAACTATCGTCCGTCATGTGTAATAACAACATACGTGCAATATATGTAATTACGGAGCCCCGTATAGTTGAGGGTGGGCAAATGATCCCACTCAATTTTTTTTATTTATGTAAATAATTATTAAATTTTTATTATACATATTTGAATCCATTCAAATTATCTATACTAACAAGTATGTTGTCATTTACTTGAAAATAAAAAAATTATTTCCACTGATGTAAGGTCTTAGCTCCATCAGTGTGTACATTTGCTCAAGATTTCGTTAAGGGCATTGTGGTCATTTCATATGCCTATTAAATCCTCCAAAAGTACCTCATACTTCTAGGTCTCATTGCATAAATATGTTTGCAACGGGGGATTTATCTCGCATGTTTTCAAATGATCACATAATATAATAATTTGATAAAAGAATCAATTAAAAGAGATCCTTTGGAAAAAAAGAAAAATGAAAAAATAATGCGGAAACTCTGTGGAGTTGGTGTTTCCTTGATTTTTCCCAATATGAATCTCCCATCGTTTTCTTTTCTCCTTTAATTTTAACATTCCAACGATTCACAGGAAAAGCAATGAGAAACGTTACTGCAATTTCTCTTCATCTTCTCAATCCATGTATGGCGATGCCTGAGCACAAAAAGAACTTCGTTACAGGATTCACATGGGTAATTAATTCTGCATCCCGTTTTTTTTAAATCAATTAATGAATCCTTTCAAATTCCCCTTCTGTGTTCTTCTTTGATTTTAGACATCAAAATTCACATCCCCTTCTGTGCTTCATAACGATCCTCTGTTTTTCCTATCCATAACTGAACAATGCCGTTTTTTTTTGGTGAAAAACTGAACAATGCCTTTTGATTGGTATTCAATAGGGAATGATTTCTTATTTATTTAGGAATAATTAATGGAGAAACATTTCAATCCATGTTGATCCATATTGAGCATGACGAGAAGATCCTTTGCACTATGACATGAAGAACTCAGGATTTCAAAAAAAAAAAAATTCAGTGTTCCTACGTAGTACTACAATTATGGATGATCTTACTTGTTCTTTGATTGATGTTGCTGAAAAGAACATTGAAGAACTGTGACAAGAAGAATTCAAAATTTTGAGAAATGAAATTCCCTTTTACCAATAATTTTTATGGGTATTATTCATGTAAATGTTGTTAATATTAATACATATGAAAAGAAGTCTCCATAAGATTGAAGACTCATCAAATGTTAACAAAGAAGTTTTCAACAAAATGTTCTTCAGGTAAAATGTGATGTTCAACCATTGAAATTCATGTCTCATCTATTACTCATATTTGTTTGAGTAAACTTACAAACAGTTTGGTCCTAAATATATAAGCTAGATAACTAATTCCTTTTATGAAAAACCCTTTTAATATTTGCAATCAATAGGTAGAGTTTAGAAAAAAATTAAAAATTTGGGAAATAAAGTAGATCAAGCTTTTTCATCCAGAACTAAAGCAAACCCTTCTACTGACTCTTATGTCTAGGACTAAATGGATTAGTTTGGCTCATATTAGTTAGTAGTTGTGTCTTGAAAATGTTTGAGAAACTGAATCACTCTTTACTGTATATTGGATTGTAAACCGAGGAGTACATTATATAAGGGCTGAAGGCTCAATCAAAGGGAGCATAATCAACGATTACAATGAGCATTAATGATGAATTATTCTATTCTAATCCTAGACATGATTATAGATAACAAATAGGGAAAGATTACAATTCAAATTTGATCTCTAACACTCCCCCTCAAGCTGGAGAATATATATATCTATCATTTCCAGCTTGCTTCGGAATCATTCAAATTTGACTCGAGTAAACGGCTTGGTCATGATGTATGCAACTTGATCTGTTGAACGTACATAGTCTAATTTGATGATGCCATCTTCAGCTAGGTTCTTTGTCATCTCTATACTTGCCTTATTGTCACACCAGAGGTCTAGGGGCCTTCATATAGAATTTCTAACTCTTTTAGAAGTCTGATGAACCAGATTCCTTCACATACCTCAAGAGTTACAGATCTTAATTCAGCTTCCGCACTGCTTTTGGATACCACCGGTTGTTTCTTACTTCGCTAGGTGACAAGATTGCCCCAAACATATGTGCAATAACATGTTATTGATCTTCGATTTTCCACAGATCTAGCATGATCTACATCAGTGTAGATATATATTTTTTGTACTTCCCTTTTTAAAGTAAATCCCTCTTCCTGAATTGAGTTTGAGGTAGCTTAGGATTCTGTACACAGCTATCATATGTTCTTCCTGAGGCTGGTGCATGAACTGGCTTATTACTCCAACCGCATGGTTGATGTTTGGCCGAGTGTGAGTTAAGTATATCAACTTGCCCACAAGCCTTCTATACCTCTCAAATTCTACAGGCACTCCTTCTGCTTTGACTTCAAGGTTGCACAAGTCATCCATTGGAGTTTCATCCGGTTTCATTCCTAGCATCCTGGTTTGTCGAAGTAAATCAAGCGAATACTTTCGATGTGACACATTGATCCCTTTTCTCGTCCTCGCTACTTCCATGCAGAGGAAGTATCTCATTTGTCCTAGGTGATTGACCTGAAATTCCTTTGGTAAAGCCTTCTTGAGTTGGGTAATAGATGGTTCATTATTTGCAGTTATAACGTATCGTCTATATATACAATCAAAATGGTTATCTTGTCATCACCATGTTTGACAAATAGGGTATAATCCGCCTGCCCTTGAGTATAGTCAAACTTCCTGACTACTTTAGCAAACCTATCAAACCATATTTTAGGCTGTATAGAGATTTGTTAAGTTTGCAAACAGAATTTTGCAAAGCTATTACTCCATCCGGGACCTCCATACACACTTTCTCCTCTAAATCTGCATTCAAGAAAGCCTTCTTCACATCCAACTGATGTAGAGACCAATCAAGGTTGGCAGCTATAGACTAAAGAACTTTGATGCTGTTGAACTTCGCCACTGGTGCAAAGGTTTCTTGATAGTCAATTCCTTGTGTTTGGGTAGATGCCCTTTTGCAACTAGTCTTGCTTTATATTTATTTATACTTCCATCAGGATTAAATTTGAAAGTGAAGATCTATCTGCATCCTACTAGTTTCTTACCCCTAGGAAGGTGGTAATCTCCCATATTTTGTTCTCCTTTAAGGCTCTCAATTCTTCTTCCGCTACTTGCTTCCAATCAGGATCAGTCATGGCTTGTTGGAATGTATCTGGTACTTTGATTTGTGTACTATTCACCACAAAACTCAGCATTCTAGCTAAATAAATTGCCATATAAGACAAACCTTTGAATGAATTCTAAGTACAAGATCTTACCCCCTTTTTGAGTGCCATAGGCCAGACCAATTCCTCGGAATTTGACACCGAGTTAGAGCCATGGTGTTGCCTTGGAATGTTCGGGACTCTATTGTTGACTTCTTCCTCTTGATCCTGTGGTGTCATCTCAATGGGATTAAATTATCCAGTTACCCTAGTGTCAATCTCAACATTGGTTTCCAAAGTTTGGGATGTGCTTGGAGAGGTTGGGATTGCAAGTTTAGGCTGATTTGTTAATATGGGTATATCTGAGATTCCAGGTTCTGTGGGATTCTCAGGCTGGTTCGTTGATATGGGTATGTCTAGGATTCTAGATTCTGTGGGATGTTCAGGCTGGTTTATTGGTTCAGATTGCCAAATTAGTCATTACACACCATTGTTCTCCCCTTGAATTGGCAATTTAGGGTAATAGGCATCATCTTCATAAAAGACTGTATATTTGGATATTGTAAGTTTTTGAGTGGTGGGACAATAGCACTTGTAGCCCTTTTGGGTAAAAAAGTATCCCAAGAAGATACATTTATCGGCCTTGGCTCTGACACCATGTTTGAAAAAATGAATCACTCTCTACTGTATATTCCATTGTAAACCAAGGAGTACATTATATAAGTGTTGAAGGCTCAATCAGAGGGAGCATAATCAGTAATTACAATAAACATTAATAATGAATTATTCTCTCTTAATCCTAGACATGATTAAAGATAACAAATAGGGAAAGATTACAATTCAAATTTAATTTTTAATAGAAAATGAATGAATAAACATATTAGTACTCAAAAATAACAAATTTGTTACAAGTTAAATGATCATCTGGGCATCTCTAAACCACTTAAGAAAAGACTAACTTACAGCAATTCTGTCACATTAATGACTAGCTCTTGTACTGAACCAGTTTTGGTAGTTGAATCTGAGGAATCATGGGAAAAAGAGTTCGTGATAAGAAACATGGCGTGGCGGATGAGAATACTAGTAGTGGTGCTAGCATCAGTGCCAGTACTAGTCATCATGGAAGAACTTGGAGCATTCTTAATATTATGAGATATCATCATTGGCATCTTAATGTCAAGAAAAGACTCACACACAAGAACAATGGTGATGGTAAAAATCCTGAAGGTAATTCTACTCTGGACTGTTCAAATAATATGCTTCATATCTGACTACTGGATAGCTATTGCTTCCCCTAGCTGTTTCAGCTTGGTTTTGTTATTTTGATATAGGCACAGTAAAAACCGGAGTGTTGATTATGGTGTTTTAAATTGTTGGTGTGGTTATGTACATAATTTTTAGTTGTCTGGATGAAACTCTCATCCCTTTATCTAGGTTTGGGAAGCTATGAGAAATAGGCAGGGTTGTAACTTGTAAATGATACATTGAAGATTGCAGCCACAATTTTTTTTCAGAGTCACACAACACCGTATGGATTTTATGAAAAGAACTCTTACCACAATTTCAAAATCAATGCAATGACATGAGTTTTCATCATTAATGCAATGTCCAGTTGAGATCCTTTGCAATGATGAAAATACTGTATATTGTGCCTTGGTGCATCCAGCACAAAAAAATATTTTGAGGTGCTGCACACAGCTGAAGAAACTACTTAAGGGTGTTAGATGTAAAAAGAAATACTTTAAGATGCTGGACACACCTGAAAAAATACTTCAAGCTGCTAGATATACCACAAAATACTTTAGGATATTGGATATATCTGGAAAAATACTTTAGCGTATTGGTTGCGCTTGAACCCTAGAATAAACAACTAAACAATGAAAGCAAGTATGAAAGTAATGTTTTATTCTCATAAGGTAATTATATGCCATTAAAATTTTCATTTCCATTTCATAAATATCACAACTGACAAGCTCCTTTTCTCATTGTATCAGTTGATGGTCCAAGTGGAACTGATAATACGCAGGACTATGATCCAAACTCAAAATTATCTAGTGTAAGGGGAAATGTCTTTTTTGAGTTACTTCTTTTCTAGTTATTGTATATAAAATGAGAAAAAAATGTATTGTTTTCATTTTTCGCATGATAGAGATTCATAGTTTTCATTGCATATTAAAAAATGTTTTCAATATTGTAGTCATAAACCAGAAGATAATTGCCGTAGAGTTTGTATAGACAACCATATTTCCACCTTTTTTAATTTAATTTGCAACAATCTTATAAATTTCTCCAACAGGATTTAGATCTGTTCAACATGCATTCCTATGTAGTTGACAGAATCATTTTTGGAGGAAGATAGACGCAGAATGTGCGGGACCAAAACATATTGTAAAGTCTACCATTCTAGTGGATTTCACACATTTTTGCATTATACCCTTTATAAAATGGATAATTTATATTTTGTAGGTAAAAAGAAAAATGAATGTACCTTTTTCCGTCATAATGGAATTTCATTGTAGTGATATAGAGAAATATGATAGGGAGGAGCCTAAGTATTAGTAACTCATGACAGAATAATATCTGATGCTATAATAATCATACAAATCACACAATCTATATTAAGGAGAAAATAATCTAGTATCTTCACATTCATAAGGAAGCATCTAATTTGAAGCTTACCAGGTTAAGGAAATGGCGGTAGTGTCCAATTCACCAGCCAAGCATTCGGTCAAAGCCAGACTAAAAGCATTACTTGCTCATGAGATAGCCAGAAAGAAGGGTCAGCATAAAAGAAGTTCAACCTACCCTGTAAAGCCAAAACCACCCAGCCAATTCGTTTCTATTCACAATTTAGATCATTTGGAACCTAATCTTGTCTCCGAATTGGTCCCAACAGAAAACAATCCTGAAATGGTTCCACACGCTAGTGAGACATTCAAGGATTTGCCACCGGCATGCTCAACGACCAATAAAGAGATATGTGTATTGTGTGGGACCATGTTTTCTAGTGCTCCAACTGAGCATAATAATATTATGGTTCATAATCATCAGAAGCCACCTTCAGAATATCACAGAGCATTGATGAAGGACACATTGAGCTATGAAGAGAAGTCCATGCATGCCAAGTTACTCACAACCGATGTGTCACCCTATCTCTTCAAGGATTTCTTGGATGCTCTTGATATGATAAATTCAAATAAGGATTTGCTGTTAAAATTTCTGCAGCATCAACATTCCCCTGTGGCATACCACTCGCCTAACCAACAGGAATCAACAAGAAAGATGAAACTAAACAAGTCTAGTTCATTTCCTGTACCCGCCTCATCATCATCATCGAAAGTTAAAGGGCAAGACACAAGCACAATGGCAGGTGAAATTATCAGATCAAGGGAGGTACAAGATGGCAGTCAAACACAAAAAGCGGTAACATCTCAGTCTGAATCTTCAGAAAAAAGTGACGTGCAGCCTGTGTCATTGGACTCTTCTTATTATGATACATCAGTACCGGTCAAGGTTCGAAATCCGAGAGCTATTAAGCGTTTCAAGGATCTTAGACAGAAGGTGAAACATGTCCTTGAAGAGAGCAAAAATGAAAATCGCCACATAGCTATGGATGCTGTGTATCACAAAGTTCCTCATGGAAATAAACCTCCCAAAGTTGACACTATTTCACCAAGTGAATTTGGCAGCTTTAAGAAGCGTCAAATATCTCCAATGAGGACTTCATCTTTGAATGAAACAGTTTGGAAGTATTCTCAGCTTTACGAGA
>JANTPZ010009897.1:0-24282 GCA_025593235.1 Vachellia pachyceras | reverse complement strand
TAATTAAAAGCAAGCAAGGCTTTTACCTTTGCTCTTAATGTTTCAATGTCAGCTTTTAACACTCTGTTGTCAACACCGGATTCATTGTACTTCTGGCTTACATCAGTAAGACGCTTTAACAAGGATGAATTTTCAACTCTTACTTGAGAAACCTACAGATAAAATATTAGTTTAGCAAGTATAATAAATCTTCAGGGGAACTAACAGAAAGAGGGGCTGCAGAGGTCAGATCCAAAAGAGAATATATGCACCTGTGTCTCAAGCTCGGTTAAATGAGCCTGCTTTCTCCTTCTTGAACGTCTAGCGGATTCCCTATTGGAAAGCATCCTGAAAGATACATGTCAGTAGGCAATTGATTAAACATAGCAGAAGCTGTCTGAGTTGGACACAGACTTATAATTAACAAAGATATTAAACAATCAGTTTTTGAATATATTTCCAGATCCTTGAAGCTTAACTTCCAATATAAGAAGGTATTTTGTCCAATTATGGGATAATTTCCTAGGGGCATCATCATTTTAAGAGTTATGACACTTGCATATGAACGTCATATAGTAAAAAAAACAAAAAAAGAAGTCAGGCCATTTAACACCTGAGTGTACATACATACAACAAGCACTGGCATTTCCTATACTTGACTCTCAATAAATTCCAAAAAAATCATTACCTCCTTACTCGTTTTGCATCAGCAGGGTCCATATTTTCATTCATCTCAGTTTCTCCCTCAATGTCATCGTCATCTGACAGGTCCCTGGATGATCCGCTTGTTGTTGGCTTGTTTGCAACAGCAGGCTTCTTTTGAATCACGGGTAAGGCAGGAATTCCAACTGGTGCTTTGGTATCTTTATCCAGTAATTTAGATGGATCACTTCCAGATGGACCGGATGTACCAGATCCTAATATAAAGATAGGCAGAAAAGATATGATTCAAATAGCATTGCCCACATTTCGACTTTGGAGAGACAAAATTCAACCTCTAAAGCTGCTCATACAGAAACCAGGAAGATCAACCAAAAATAGGTGGAACATAAAATTTTAGCTGAGTAATGCGTTTGCACTACTCACGTAGCTTTCATATCACCACCGATCTCTTCTAAATTTGGTATTTTCTACTCAACCAGTATTGACATGAAGTTATTTTGTGAATGTAATCTACTTCGTAAATCTTCAATGATTCATTCATATATAAACTTTCATAAACACATCCAAATACATTTACCAAATCAGACCTTTAAAAGTAGCCTGAGCTCCAACTTGAGAGGAATTAGGAGCCTGTGATCCACTATCAACAAAAGTAGTTGAATCTTGAGCTTTAATTAAAGATCCCTGTTGCTATGAGTAGAAGAAAGCATTAGATTCTGACCCCGTGGGGGGGGGGGGGTAGGGGAAGTAATGAAATTTAGTAAAATATATAAATTAGACACAATAGAGATGCTATACTTTTTTTATCTGGTTGGCAGATGTAAACGTGGAAAGGCGACAACCATAGAAAGAAACATAGTACCAAACGTAACATGTAGAGGAAAAACACATGAAATCACAGTTGAATTCTAAGATTGGTATGCAGAAGTATAAAATCAAAATAAACAAAGTAGTCAAAAGAAAATCATCACACAAGACAAAAGAACTAGCATCAAAAGAAAACCAAACATCTTGTATAGGCTGTGGAATATATGAAAGGAACACCGGAATTTCCTTCACTCTTGCAAAAAAAATTATGCGCGTCAATATCCAGAGCATGTTTTTTTTTCTTTTTTTTGGGGGGGGGGGGTTAACACAGATGTTGTGAAGTAGAAAAATATCTATTTGCCAAAGAAGTTGCAGTCACCTTTTGCTTCGAAGTACACCAACTGGCAAGCAAAAGTATACTTTCATTGATTTAGGGAAAAATCATGACGACCATAGATGGGTTCGAAGCTAGAGTTGTATAGCTGTACGCAAGTCCAGGTTTCCCCAGTTCCGGAATGTTGATTCTAAAATGAAACTCATGATACCAGAAAACTATGATGGGACTGAAAGGTTGCATTCCCGTTGTCCAATATTTTGTTACTTTGAATGATACAACAAATGGTAGCCAACACACAAATAAACAGCACTGAGATGGTCAGCCGTTTTAAAACCGCCCAAATAAGTTGAAGTAAGAAATATTTCCACCCGATGGATTTAGTATTTATCCTAACACACAGACACAAAGGGAAGACGATAGATAAAAGGGAAAAAGTCATCAAACAAGTCAGATCCAATAAAATCAACTTATTTTTCAGCCGCCGCAGATTTTCCAAATGGTTTCCCGAATGCTTCCTGCGATCTACATACGGTTACAGAAGAGGGAGGGGGAATAATTACCCGAGAAAATGCGACCGCGGCACAGGCGAGATTGAGTTTGCTCTTGAGGTAGGCCTGGTAGTCATCGGAATTGACGGGAATGTTAGGGATGGAAGGAGGGGAAGGAGGCGCATTGGCCTGGACGGGACCATTGTTCCGAAGCGGCGTGGCCTCCGTATTCAAAGCAGGATCCTGCTTGGGTTGATCCTTGGTGCGAAGCGGACGGTCAACGTCAGGGTGAGGAGGGAAGGCGGTAGAAGGCGGAGAGGTTGGGGAGGACACGGAAGCTTCCTGAATGAAGCGCTGGAAGGCCCACTCGGAGGCGCTGCGGTTCATCTTGGAGGGTTCGTGTGTTGCGGAGGAAATCGGCGATGACCAGAAATGGTCGGAGATTTCATCCACTGAAAACACCCTATCCATATTAGTCACCCGTCGCCTTTTAGAATTCTCTTTCTACTGCGCGCCGGCTATGATGATGCTGTTGGCAATGGTGGCAATTCGTCATTCAGAATATTATATGGGGGCATATCGGCCAAAGGGATAATTAAACGGGGTTACATAACATAATGCTGTGCCTGCTGTGTCTACAAAAAGCTAAAATGTATAAATATGTAAAAAAAATAGAATGATAAATTATAAATTATAGCTTGATAATGGGCCTTAAAACCCAAACTCTTCCTTCCGTTGTTGGGCCTTTGTCTTATTCACATCTGTCACCAACGGTTGGTTGGATCAAGTGGTAAGCAGCTTGTTCCAGCTTAAGCAAGGTCTAAGTTCGAGCCTTGTGAATGCAGCAGCCACAGTTGGGAGACATTCCCACCTTTCCCGAGTGCGTGACGCGGGTCAAGTCCGGATTAGTCGGGACGAAGCTCCAGACATCGGGCTGATAAAAAAAAAACCTTCCATTCTGTCTCACACCCTCGCATCGCCTGAATCCACCACATCAGCTGTTGCTGTTACATCGTAATACACACCACAAACACTCATATCGTCCTGTCCAGTGTCTATATTCATCTCACATATCCGAGCCTAACCTATTCATACCATTAACTTGTATGCGTTAGGTCCACTCAGAACCCTTGATGCCAACAACCTTGTAAGGTCTAGAGAGGCAAAAAAGTCATTCGCGTATGCACAATTATGCTTCAGGACCCAAACGCAATAGCGTCTCACTTCTTCTATTCGGCACTCAAGTTTGAATCTCAAACAGTGCTAGATTTTGATCATGGCCCACAAATCATATAATCATAAAAGGAACAAAAAGGAAGGAAGAAATGAAGAGGATTGATATTATAGAGTCATGAGTTTGATCGATGAGATGGACGCAAGAGACCGGAATATAATGGTTCCGTATTGAATGGAGTGGAATATTATAGTAGCTGATCAAATCAACACATCCATTCATAATTTCCTACACACGCCTGTATGTGTGTCTACACACACACACACTTGGAATCTCCTTTGCTTTCTCAGTGTCCTTAACATGCGTAAATATATTATATAACGCTCTTGGATACATTCTGGGTCGACCTGCCATCCATTCATTCACAGCATGAATGAGGCTCTGAGTCAGGACGAGATTTCTGAGTTTATGGAAGCCTTCCGTCTTTTTGACAGGGATGGAGATGGTATCCATCCATCCATCCATCCATCTGTAAACTCTCTTTGTGATTTATTTTCTTTTAATGGATTATATTGGTAGCGTTCTTAATTCAGTCTCTGTTTTGATCTTGTTGTAAAATTAAAAAGGTTGTATCACCTTTGAAGAATTAGGCATAGCCATCAGATCACTGGATCAAAATCCTACCCAGGAAGAGTTGCGATTTATGATCAGCCAAGTGGATACAGATGGCAACGGACCATTGAATTTGGAGAGTTCTTGAATCTCATGGCTGACAAAATGAAGGTATTTGTGTGTATACCTGTATAGCTTAATTAGTGGTCATACATAGTCATCAAGATATGTGTGAATCTAATGCAAACGTACGTGGTTGCATCTTTAGAACCTGAAGGAGGCTGAAGCAGAAGAGGAATTTCAAGAAGCTTTCAAGGCGTTCGACAAAGATCTTGGATGGTTACATATCACCCCCGAGGTACACACCCCACACACACACATGAATATATAGTTGATTAATTAATTAATTAAACCATCTAGCTATCTCGCTAGCCACTCTGGCCATTTTGATTATTATTTGTTTTGATTTGGAGGGAACCTGTGTATTGCCAGTTGAGGCATGTTATGTAACTGCCGGGGGGGAGGGTGACGGAGGAGGAACAGGAGCAGATGATGAAGATGGCCGATTCCGACAGCGATGGTCTCATTGATTACCAAGAGTTTGTGACCATGATGTTGGCTGTTTAATTTAATTACGCTGCCTTGCCTGTGATTAGGCATCATGTATTTCAATATAAAGTATAACTAATTCCTTCACTTAATCTGATAGCTAGTTAATGTATCAGAAAATCACCCTAAGTTCCAACAATGGTGGTGCATATGTACAAGTGCAGCACAAAGTCAAGAGAGGGAGAGTTTGAGAGAGGTACAGTATTATTTTAGGTCATATTTCTTTACACCCTATCCTTCCCTAGCTACATGGAAATCACCTAAGTTTTAAGGATATATGTTATACATATCAATCAACTTTGTTCAAATAATAAATGCATAATACTATATAGATTCTGTAATTTGAAATATTTAGATTGTCGAGTACATCATATACATGGAGTTTGAAAAATAATGTGCCCGGTTGGGAATCCGTTAGAAAAACGATGTTACGTAAGTCGAGGTAAATATGTGAGAGGGGTTTTGTCTCACCTTGTGTATAATGTAGAAAAAAGTGGGGGAAAAACCCTCCCAAACGCCCCCAATAAGTTTCTTTGTTTTATTTTTGGTGAAATATGTTTCTTTTATTCATCGATAATAAAAAAAATATAAAATTCCGTGAGTACAAAGCTCTCCAGGAGTACCCGCACTACTATTTATTACTGTGTCTGTTTAGCAACGCGGTAGAGAAGTACTTTTGCGCAAGTCAAGACAAATATGTGAAGGAGATTATCTCATTTTACGAAAAAACACTGTTAAACGTGTTTTTGAGTATAAGTTAAATGTTGACAAACAAACACATTTATTGGAATCTGACAACATACAATGAAAATGGGTCTAACATCTATCCTCAGCAAAGGTTCAATATTGGATGCATGCATGCATACCAATCTTCTGCCAATTCCAATCGCAAAAGAAAGGGACTCTTGTACGTAGTACAGGCAATGGCAACTGAGAACTCCAGAAACGTGTGTTTCACTTTATCGAGTAAGCAAACATTGATTATAATTAAAATTTATTACACTAATTATCAATGTTAATAATAATTTATTTGAGTTATGTTTGACCAAGTTCAAGGCCCACAAAATAAAAAACTAAAGGGGCATAATACAAGCACAAACAGATGTCAAGGCACTTTTTATAAGCTAAAAATTCTTTAAAAATCTATATATATATAGAGAGAGATCATAGATTAATGCACGTGGCTGAGTGAACAAGGTTATTGTTTTGGTTGTGTGTCAATAATAAAAGGCATGTAGTGAATATCAGTTTCAATTAATATAATATACAGAAAAAATATACAGGACATTAATAGACACATACATATGGTGCTTGTTTGAAAAAGCTTATTTACTCTCTAAAACATGTTCAACAGTATTTTTCTGTAAAATGAGATGATCTCTTCCAAATATTTACCTCGACTTACGTAACAGTACCTTACTACCGTGTTTCCAAACGATCTTACGATAGATTCTTCAAACTCGGTACAACATACGAAACCTACATTTAATTAGCCGGTCAAAGCTGTCAATATGCAGTTGTAAATTAAAAAAAAAAGTCAATATTTCAATCCAAAATTTAAAAACCGAAGAATTAACCACGCTATTTTTGGAAGTCGTGACTTGTCAGCGTGAGCTCGATTGTTCTGCACATTTTTGTTGTTTGATAAATCCAATCAAGCACCATAGGGTCAAACTGGTTAAGATGACTAATCAACTGTGGGGGCCAGGTCGTTATATCAAATCGTAACTATATATATATCACTGTAATACGGATATATGCAATGTGTCATATAAAATTTATAAAACATCGGAATATAAATCATACAACACACTGCACATTATTTGCAGCATTCAGTATCATATATATATTTGTGTGTGTTCAAGCTAATATGTATTCTATACTTTTTAATTATGGGCTTGTTTGGAGAAGCATTTGGCTTATCCAAACACACGTTTAACAGTGTTTTTTCATAAAACGAGATAATTTCCTTCACATATTTACTTTGACTTACGTAAAAGTACTTCTACACCTCGTTCCCAAACACGCACTATATCTTCCTTTTGATTCTCTCTAAGCTCCAATTATATAGTCTGATGGAGAGGTGCGAGTGGAGCATCCTTCAAGTACGGGGCATATATTCCACATCTCACTTTCCACCATCCACAGCAAATTAAACTAGCTCACTGCTCATCATCATCCTCATCAATGCTCCCATCCAAAGGACCTCCTCAATCAATACATTTGCTTGGCACAAAGTAATTAATTACAAGACGCTACTATATGATCGTCTACATACTTAAATAACTCCCAGGGCTGCAATGGAAACTGATCTATATATCTTGTTCAAAATCTCGTGTATTCTTTCCATAAACTCAAAGTTTCACGTATGTGTCAAATACAATGGAAACGAAAAGAAACATGGAAATGAAAAGAGTTAGTAATAGTATTTCTGTTTATGATTGAACCGCCTGCCTCCTCCTCAGTTAAAACTGCATGCCCCAATCACCCCAGAGAAAAAAAAATCGGAGTTTCCTGCAAGCTACCTGCAGGAATTTATGAAGCCCTTTATTCCTCCAACAGATAAAAAAAAGGAAAAAAGAAAAAAATGCATGCATACATTTGCAAGTTTAAGCTGTCTTATCGATATTGCATCATATCCTCCCTGGGCTGGGCAATAGATCTACAGCAAGAGCTGCGAGCTCACATAGTACTATATATCATTTACTAATTATTATTCGTTATTAATAATGCCGTGCTCCATATAGAATGCGCATATATATATATATATATATAACTCCATCAGAAATAAGTAAATAGTTTAAATAAAAAAGGCAATATGTAGAACTTGTTCCGTGCTTACTGGTGGGATCTAGAAAACGGACTGAATCAAACATGCCCATAGTATGTCGTTGACGAAGGCCTGCGTATTGATGAAGAATTCTGATGGAAAATGGATAAGGAGTAATGGAACAAATCGATTTAGAAGGGTGTATATGTATAATAGTACTGCGCAGATCTGGAAATTGGAAGTGGACTGTGATTCATCAGTCACAAGAGAAACAGAAGATACCTGCGCAAATAAATTAATGTAGAAAGGCATATGTATATTTATGAGAGTGGGTTACACCAAAACGCAAACAAACAGTATACGACGAACATGTGTACACACAGATATGGTTGAGAAGCACCACCCCCAAGGCTTGACCAAACCGCGTTCCCCTCACTTGAGATTTAGATTCCTTTTCAATAATTAGCCCGAGATAATTAAAGAAACCAAGCGAGTGCGAAAAATACGACTAATACGGATTTCTTAGAAAAGCATGCGGGGGGAGAAGAAGAAGGAATCAAACCTTTTCCTAGGGTTTGTGAGGTGACGAAGCAGATCGGAGAGAGCGAATTAGATAGGGTAGGGATGGATGCATGCTCCGATTCAGTGGGTGAAACTGCCGCATGATCTGTTCCTGCCATAGAAGAAGGTAAGCTCAGATCATGCTAGCAGCTTCAACTGCTAGAGGGTGCACCATAAGATTATCGCCGAGCCTCCCCATCCGTCTATGTTCTTCAAGCGCCCCTTGGACCTCTTTGTCACTGCGGAAATTGAAGAGCCGTGAGAGGGAGAGGATGCTGACATATATAGCCACCAAAAGGCGTATGCAGAAGTAGATGGAGTCCCCCACCTCGCCCCCTCTCCTTTTTTTTCTGGACTCTCTTTTTGGTCCATTGTTTTTTAATTAGGGTAGGTTTGGACCATCTCTGCATTGCTATATGCAGCCAGTTCTTTTGGGGTATTGGGTGTCATCATCTTTTCTGTCCCTTCCCATGCGTGAACATATATTCAACATTACACTAATCTCTCTCTCTCACATACGTAGTCGCATTTACTTAATCAGACCTAGTCAGATAAATCACTGTAGTTAGTCAGATAAATTCAACCATGTTTTTCACTTTCACACGGATGTAAAAGAAAAGGATTGCACGGGAAAACGATGAGTCACGGGGGGCGGATAGGTGATTTGTAAGAGAGAACGAAGAAGGAAGGGATGTTTAGGGAGTGAGAGGGAAGGTGTGTGTGAGAGAGAGAGAGAGAGTGGTCCCGAGATGATGAAGAAGAATTTAAAAACATCACGCTCACGCCACCACATGCAGACAGTGTTACGTTTAATTTGATCGTGTACATTCCAAGGGGCCTTTCACAACTCTACCTGCCTCGCCATTTCTCTCTCCATATATGGCTTCTTTTAATGCATATCTTATTGTCTGTGTTTTATATACGTACATATATGTAAGGCAGGCATCAGCTAGCTAGCTAGCCAGAACAGAGCATCCATCCAACACACACATACATGGGTTAATTGATTAATGATGCAATAGAAGTTAGAAGCAGGGTGGCATATGGCCGATTCGATGCGGGGCAACCATGGACTTTTGGGGCATCGCAGGAGTGGTTCGTCTACGATTTCGGCTCTAACAAACGCTGAGAAGAGGCTGTCCATGATGTCAGTTTGGAACCAGGGTGGGGCTAGCTCCTTGGAAGCAAGGTGTGTATTGGGTAAAGGTAGGAATAAACAAGACCCCTATCAAATGGCATACAATCTGATCTAAAATGATATATTTATTAAAAATATCATACTAGAATTTATTTAAAAATCTAACTATATAAAAAGATTAAACCTATTTTTTTAAAATCTGAACATGAGACATTTTGCAAGGCAAACTCAAGATTAAGATGATGATGATGATGGGCCAAATGAAGCAGAGGCCTCCGCACTTTTTGATCCCCTCTTTCTTTAACGAACAAACCTCCCTTGCGCATGCTTGCTTTTTCCTGACCGAGACGACTCATCAGTATTATATTGCCCGCCCCACACACCTACAACATCTCGCCAATAACTCAATGCTATTTTTATATTCTTTTAAATGAATACTGGACCTGGTCGGATTGGACACCCCGCTTCCAACCATCCCTTCAATAATAATTCAGGGATAATAATTAAATTATTAAAATGTTAGGCAGATTTTTTTTATTTTTTTAAATTTGTGACAGTATTTAAAAATTTAATTTGAAATCAGTTGAGAATGAATCACTAGCTAGTTGCTGTTGCTGCTAATGGGTTTGTTTTGCGGAGGGTTTGAAAAAAATTAAATATATATTCAACAATATTTTTTTATAAAAAAAATTATCTCATTAATATATTTAATTTAATTTACGTAAAAATATTTCTATTACAAAGGTGAAGATGTCGGCCCGCTGTAAAGACTGCATTCTTGACAAAATTTTCCCCACGTTTCTCCGCATTGACCTCCCCATCCTTTTTGCGCCAAAAGGGGTGGGGGTGGAGGTGGGGGTGGAGGGAACGGATCGAAGGAAAGAGAAATCACAGTAGTAGACAGCAAACTCTCACTCTTTCATTCTTCCTCCGACAGCATCGACAATTCAGCTTCGGAACTTCGGAATCAGAAGGAAGAGAAAATGGTGGCCCGTAAATTTCAAGTGCTTCACAACGATTCCAACCTCGATGTCGAATACGATCCCGACGATGGCTTCGAAGTATGCCTGCGTTCCTCCCTTGGCCATTTCCTTGTTCCCCCCTCCCTACTGTTCCCGTAACGCGACTTCCTTATCTCTTGCAGTTTTTCAAAATCCAGCTCTTCTCCCTCTCCTCTGTCCCTCCCGACGGGCAAAAGGTCGCAGCTCAATTCATCTATTCTGTCTTATACTTGTTCGTCCTTGTGCGCGCAAGAGTTGGCGAAATTTTGTGCTTTCTCTTGTTCATCGATAATTTTCGGTGCAGATTTATGATCGAGAAGATGATCGCCCCGTGGCAAGTGACTCCGATCTCATCACCATTTCCGAGAAACTGCGATTGGTTTCCATCGATGAATGTGAACAGCAGGCAGAATCAAGCACTCAGAATGCCGAATTAATGAAATCAGACGAGGAGTTGGCCAGACTTTTGCAGGTGCTCCCCTTCCTCTCTGGGAAAACTTGGTTCTTTATTCAGAGGTTTTGGCGTTGGATGCAAGTTCTGAAGTGGATATCATATTTACTTGAAATTCATTATCTCTCTCTTTTATCTATTTTTCTGTTTGTGTGTACAGGCGGAGGAAGAGGCGCTGATGTTGCAGCAGTTTGAGAATGGACAATTTGAGAATAGAATAAAGTCTTACGTTGATCAAATCCAAATGGTAATTTCATATGTTTGGTAGTTGAGAGAGATGAATACACGGACTATACCATAGTCCATTGAGTAGAATAAATTGGATTCTTTTTCCTAATGAATATTTACAACTTAAAATCTCCAATTAAAGTCTTCTTATATCCTGATTCCTATAGTACGAGGATTCAAGACGCCAGGAAGCTGCTCGGAAGACCGTTCCCTTGGAAGAACTTGAGGAGAAGGCTCTGGTTTCCTTGGCCAAGGTTAGTGAGTTCCTTTATCTCTTTAAAATAGGAGACATGACATATGAGCGTGTTTATAGGGAGGACTACGGGAACTTGAAGTCAATGCGTTTGATAGAGTTGTTTTTTACTTATCATTTTAGAAAGTGAGTGCCAAACTGATTGGTGGTGAAAATCCCCATATGGAATTATAAATATAGTAGATCATTCAAGAAACCTTTGCCAGTTGGGAAACGAAGGTCTTCACTGAGTAAGTCTGGTCATGGTTTACATGTTTGCGAATCTTTTTAACCACTAATTGATTTCAGCCTTGCATTTGACATCTAATGTAATGTTGGCCACTGCTACGAGGATGATTTACAGGAATGCTGATAGTTTATATAATGAAAGAACACAAAACGGCAGGAACATTACCAAATATAACATAACTCTTTAAGACTAGATATTGACTGCCTAGCCCTAATTGTAAATGAAGATCTAAAATCCACATATCATTGAATTCCTTTGGAAATTATTTCATTCTGGTTTTCTCAGGTACTTTTGGATATCTTTTGTTAGTCTTTGTTCTGTTTCAGTATTGAGCTTGAGAGTTGAGATTTTGTTTCCATTTTATGAGCACAGTGATTTAGTTCACGAGAGGGATAGGCAGAGAGGAAGGATGATGAGGGAGACAATTTGAGAGAGGAAGGGAAGAAGGTTGGAAGGAGACAACTAACAATTCAATTGGGTATGAAAGACTAACATATAAGTATTGATATATAGGGAGCCTATAAGAGTAAATTAAAATAAAATTAGTAGCCAGAGAACAAGTTAAGTTCTGAAATGAATTAAACAATCTACATTTTTCTTCACCTAGAGTTAGTCTTTCATTGTGTTATGTACCCTGATATTCCCTCCTTATTCTCCATCGCATAGGTTGTTTGTTGCTGCTATGATATATGGTGATTAGTAAATATAATGAACATTTTTCAGGAAGGGAACTTCAATCCATCAAAATCTGAAAAAGATCATGCTTTTCTACTGCAGCTTCTTTTCTGGTTTAAACAATCCTTCAGGTACAGTTCATTATTCATTACGTTTGCTGTTAACTCTTAATTTAAAATTAAGGGTAAATCATACTTAACTCCTTTTTGTTTCGCTCAAAGTTAGTCCGTCCCTTGTGCTTTGAAGTGTGTCGTTCAACCCTTGGGCTTTTGAAACATTAGAATTTAACCACTTTGTAATTCTTATCTTCAAAGTTTAATTGAGATAAACTTGTGAACGTTGAAACAATGAGCAGATTTGTAAAATATCTATTTTGAAAATGTTCAACATTTTCATGGCAAGTTGAGACTTCTGCTGGCATTAAGCAAGTAATTTCAGTTTCCAAATGGTGCATTGGTCCCAATGATAGCTTTAGAAGACTATGAAATTATTCAAAGTACAAGTGATGAAACATACGTTCAATGACGAAAATTTTCATGGTTTTAACATCCATGTGATTATTTCTGTTAAAGACTAAAAACATCATAGATTGGTTATATGGTCCAGGTACAAGCCACAACGAGATTGAATGACACACTTTGAATGAGGTGACAATGTGATTTCAACCCTTGCCTTGGGTGTGCACATCCCTAAAATGAATATGTTGATAGTCAATCTCTCCCTTGAGATTGGATAGAGCAGAATTCTCATGTTCATTAAATTGTGGAATTGTTTTTCATTAACTAAAATTCTTTGCTGCTGTGATATGTTACTTATACGCCAGTAAATTTTCATATACGTCCTCTTCTGCTGGTTTCATTCCTGTACTTGTTGCATCTGATCATTCTTTTTCTTTTCTGTCTTGGGGTTGATTTATGTCCTCTTCAAATAGATGGGTTAATTCACCGCCTTGCCATGATTGTGGCAACAAAACTGTAGGCCAGGGCATGGTTGATGCTCTTCCTTCTGAGATCCTTTATGGGGCATCCAGGGTTGAACTTTACAGGTATGGACACAAAATGTATGGCTTAAATTTTGGTGTTTTTTCCCTCCCTATTTTCCTTGTGCTGTTTCCATGGCATGCAGCTTCTTTAATTACTAAATTTAAATGTCCGAGTCATCCTGTAACATCTTGGATGAACTAATATGTGCACCTCCATTATGATTAGGTCAATCTTCATATATATCTCCAACTTTTATTTCAGAATCAGCTTAGTGGTTTATATATAGTTAAGACCATCTTAGTGCTTCTGGATCAACAAGCTCTTTCTTGTTAATTAAGTAGAAGTTTTACTTCTAATTGTGGCAATATTTTATTGCCATTCTGTGGTGACCTTTTGATGATAAATCTTTGCTTTGAGTATTTTTTTCCTTAAAATGGTATGCTTTCTTTGATTTTGACTATCATTAGATGATTTTACTTACTCTAACTCATTGAGGTGGGGGAGAAAGAGAGCAGAAAAAGATAGAACTGGTGCAATAAGTTCCCGTTATCTGTTTGAAATTTGAACATTATTTGGCCAAGTTTAATACTCGCAAAATTTATCTTTTTATAAGCTCCTTCATGACATTTTTATGCAAGTTTGGGAAACCTGGTGATACTGATAAGTTTACAACCGTTTAACTTGATTGACCATTGTTACTTGAGTTATGGTCTTTTGTTTATAAAGCTTTTCTTGCAGGTTTTATATAAGATTTGATTTGGCTAATGTTCTGCTCCTATTCTCTGCCTGACTAGCTTTATTCTTCCTTTGTTATCTTCGTTTATTTTCTCAACACAGATGTAGCATCTGCTCCAATTTCACTCGTTTCCCTCGCTACAATGATTCAATAAAGGTATTTGACTTGTAATAAAATGTTTGTTTTATAGTAAGTTCTTGGAAAAGTGGCAGAACTGTGGCATGTGTAAATGGTTATTTTCATTCTTTGCTTTGATTTTCAGTTAGTGGAGACAAGAGAGGGCCGTTGTGGGGAATGGGCTAATTGCTTTACACTCTATTGCCGAGCTTTTGGCTATGATTCACGCCTGGTTTGTCCCCACCAATTTGTTTGCACAACATGCATTTAATGATCAACTCTAAGTCCTGTAAACTCTGAAGAAGCTATCCTTATCTAGCTAGGGAATATGTATGTCAGTATATTTCCTGAGGAAGTCTTCCAATTGTGGTTTTGGTTTCTCTCCAGGTGGTGGACTTTACTGATCATGTTTGGACAGAATGCTTCTCACAATTCCTGGGAAGGTAGAATTGACCCCAAAGATGCGGCTTTTACACTGTTCTAATCTGCTGCTAGAAATTTATTTCTGCTGGGACATTACTTGTCACTGAGGTCTTTTGATCTTACAGGTGGATGCATCTTGACCCATGCGAAGGAGTATATGACAAGCCATTATTATATGAAAAGGGGTATATTCTCTTGTGCAGTGCCTTCAGTATACTTTTTTTTTGGGGGGTGGGGGTGGGGGTATTAGTTTTAACACGCAAATTTCTGTCTTGCTCAGTGTTATGTCATTTTCTCATTTATGTCATAGGTGGAACAAGAAATTAAACTACTGTATTGCGGTGGCCAAAGATGGAGCTTATGATGTCACCAGACGGTACACCAGGAAGTGGCATGAGGTAGATTTTGCAACTACTCTGTTTTTTAAAAGAAAAAACTATCTACCTTGTCAATAATGATTTTGAAATCGTAGGTCCTATCTCGACGTTCTATTATTACAGAGTCTGCCTTGTCATCTGTACTTGCTAATATGACAAAAGACTGTCGAAGAGGCTTTACATCTCAACTACTTTCAATCATTGAAGCCCGTGATATGGAGGAAAAACAAC
Source organism: Vachellia pachyceras (assembly GCA_025593235.1). NCBI lineage: Eukaryota > Viridiplantae > Streptophyta > Magnoliopsida > Fabales > Fabaceae > Vachellia > Vachellia pachyceras. The sequence continues at coordinate 9,440 of JANTPZ010009897.1, read as the reverse complement.
TTCTTGAGAAATGTATTCATTCTGAAGATGATGTCTCACTCTCATTACCTGAAAGGAGAAGTGGGGATGAGGAGTGGCGTAAATCCAGAATGGAACTTGGCTCCAGCAAGAATTCCACACTAAGTTCTTTTTCATGCCCAGTTCGTTTGTGTGTAGATGAGCATGTGACAAGAATTTATAATGCATTTCGTCCCATCCTCTGTCGATTTGTTGATGACCAACTAATGAGATCTGAAGCTGTTGAAGTACTTGGGATTTTGCAGGGAATACTCTTGAATCTTCGAAATTCCCCCTTCAAAACAAGAAGGGCCTTATCTGATTCAGCTCTAAATAATCCAATATTTCAGAAGTTGTTTCCATCTTTTGATGAGCTACTCGATGCTCTTTTACTAGAAAAGAAGGTGAACACAGATGGAAGGGTTGAAATTTGCTTGGCTGGTGACCCTGTTAGAACTTCGTTGGCATTGCCTATTGTGCTTGATGCTCTGGATGATCTGATATCCAATCTTGAAAAATGTGAAAAGTTTAGTAGAGATTCCCTTGCATTGCCAATGCTGAAGTTGAACAGAATACACTCTGGTTTGGTTGTTGCCAGCGCAGAAGAGTTGCCATTTGGGATTGTAAGTTTGTACAAAGCCAAGTTAATTTATGTTTTATTACTTGTACATTAGGGGATATATAATTATAACTATCATGTTTCAGGTAACATCAGCATTTGATGGAAACCGGGTGTCAAAATGGGAAGAACCGAATGGTGCTAGAGGTACAACTGACCAAATGAAATAAATTATTTAATTAGTATAGAATGTGAGAAATGCTTAAATTTAGTTCTGTATAGCTTCCTCACCAAGATAGTGCTTTAGTTTATAACGATTATCTGGACCAGTTTGGCCATGCTTTCCGCTCTGCTAATAGCTTGCGCTACGTTCCATCAACCATCCTGCTACACTAGATACTGACCACCCTGAATTTTAGATTCTCAATCAATTCTATTCTGATGAAATTTCTTTCTTACTGTAATTAGATAATACCTCTACTTATTGCATAGCCTAGTATATGTTGAATACAGGTTAAATGCGAGCATTAATGTGTTATCCTACTTTATCCCCAACCTTCTCTTCCGTTTTCATGAGTTTAAAAGCTACAGATATTACTTTGCGTATTCTGATATTATTAAATTATTTTTGGCTGATCTTGTAGGTTGTTGGATAGAGTATGGAACATTTGATAATAAGAAGTATGAACTTGCAGCATATGAGTTGATGTCGGCCAATGATGCACCAGAAAGGGATCCAATGGATTGGTACGACCCTTGGAACATTTGGTCAAATGACGTGTTGCTTTTTCCCCCTTTTCCCTTTTTTCAATAACAGGCCACAGGAAAACTATATGAGAAGACTATAAAAAGTAAAGGAATAAGAGTCTCTATGTTGACTTAAAGATTAAGGATGAGGAAGATTAACAGCCAAAGCTATTAATAAAATGCTACCATCTACTAAGAGTGCTCTGCTCATCTACATCAAATTAACATCCTTCAACCTAAAGAAGGATCAACAAAAAAATAAGCAAGGAAAAAGAAGATTGTGAGTCGATCTGGCAAGTCAATAGACATGATAAGACATGGTGTTCCTTTCCTTATGGAGATTCCTGATATCCTCAATCATATCAACCATTGGCAAGTTCACAATATTATCTTTGATTCGTATTTACTGCATCTACCGAGTCACTAGGGACAACTATATTGTGCATGCCACTGGTCGAACGTTAGTTGAGTCCCTCATGGATGCCACATAACTCAGTCTTTGTGCAGCTTCTTAATCCTAGCTTTTTCATGAAACATCGGACATGGTTGTCTTGTAAGTGTCGTACTAGACTCCTACAAATAACAGGCAAAGTTGTTTTGAAGACCAACTGATTTTCTGGTTTACTCATTCTTTTTTTCATTAGAAATTAATGAGTAGTTGAGTAATTAAAGTATCCTTTATGTTCTTGGACTCTTGTCTGTTTGCTTATGAGCTTTTTTGCTCCATCGAAAGAATTGTAATTGACGCTCCTGCCAGGAGCCATTTTTTCTTAGAAAGCTCAGGTGAACCTTACTTTGCTTTGTCAAGAATATTGAGGTTGTTGCCTCAGTTAAGGCAAGTGTTCTGCATCGATGACTTTTTTCAGCACTTGTTATCAGGATCCTTGAAGGGAGCGACGATGATGGGATCAGCTGGCAAGTTCTGGACAAGCAAACCTCTCAGGTCTTTGAAGATCGTTTCCAGCGTAGAACATACACAATTTCCTCAGCGAGTTTGCCATATAATGTTTTCAGGTATTTACCTTCGCATCTCTTGGCCCTGTTTTATATTTTTGGCTCCGGACTCAGGGGGTATGGATTGGCAGGTTGAGGTTTCTGGCATCTAGAGATATTCAATCAACTTCTCGTCTGCAACTTGGTAGCTTTGACCTTTATGCAAGAACAACGTAGAGTATAAAGAAGGTACCAGCTGAATTGGATGGTGTAAAATTCCTAGTTTTCTTTCCCAGGAGGGTGAAGATCGAAATTGCCTTTTCTAACATGTTGCTGGAAAAGGACTAGAACCCTCAAAAGGAGGAGTAATGCAGAAAATTGCCTGGCAAGTGGCTTATTTGTATCGATCTAACTTATTTGAATAGAATTTTATGTTCTGTGAAATGAAAATTCACTCGCATACTGCTGAAGCATTATGTACTAAGTATTCTAAAAACGATCAAATGGAAAAGACTTGAGGTTATTTTATTCACCCGTCCAATCTCAAAATGCAATTTTCCCTGTAGCCTCTTCATATCCATCGTTTCCACTCTACGTAACCACTATCAGAATACCGTGGTGATTTTTTTTTTTGTGGGGACACAACACACGGGCCAACTAACTAACTAAGAATTGCCGACCTCGTCAACCATCAAGTTTACCACAAAGGAGAAAGGCTTTGAAAAAGCGTTGGTTGTGACCAATCCGCAAGCAAATTCCCGTTCCAACTGCACCCGTTTAAAGTTACAACACATGCATCTATCCTTTGCCTGAATACCGCACAGTTACGCAACAAATGACAACCTTCTTCATATTATAATTCATAATTAGATCTCAATCAAATTAAGAGATATAATATATGTCAAGTCTTAAAAATTTGTCAACAAACATTTTCTATTTGTTATTGACAAATTTTTTAAATTTGTTAAATATTATGTTGATAAGTTGAAATTTAATTGTGATTCTCCCAATTTTTTATGTTGAATGCATGCATTTTTAAGCCATGGACGACACAACAGATTTTATTTAGTCTTTGGTCTTTATCCAGAAATTAAATATTTTTAAAAAGAGGGAGAATGTTGGAGGGGAAATCCCTTAAACATACCTCTTGAATTTGAAAATTCCCAAAAGGTCCTCTGAATAAGCAAAATAACAGATAAAAAAGAAGGTAGGAATATGCCATTTTAATATTTAAGAAAAAACCAAACTAACATTTAATAATTTAACATCATTCTAAGAGTTTTCAATATATTAAGCAATGTCATCAACTAAATGAGGGCATACACCCAAATATGAATATTGTCAAAATCATTATATATAAGTTATCAATTCGTTTATAAAAGTAGTCAATATGTTAATCAATGTTGTTAACCATTTTAAAACGATGTCATCAACATCCAAATAGTGATATTATCGATCATTACAAAAGTTGTCGTTGAGTTTCCAAAAATTATCAGCTAGTTTGATCATTACATGGGCACTTTAATCATTTCAACCCAAATTTGAAATGAAGGATTCTTACATTCTCTAATATATCGTTTTGCTTATTCATGATTTTCACTATGTTGGAGATTTTTTAATGTAAGAGGTATTTTTTTTTGTTTTCACAATGTTGGAGGGTATATTCCTTTTTTTAAGTGAACCAATGAATGCTTCATAAATTTTGTAAAAGTCTTATAAATATAACTGATAAGATAGAGAATAAGATATGCACATTATCGGATCCGTTTAGGAAAGCAGTGAAGAAATATTTTTACGATTTACAAAGTAAATATGTAAAAAAAATTATTTCGATTTACAAAAAAATTACCGTTGAACGTGGGTTTGGAGAATCAAATACTCTCCCACACATGCACTTTATCAAGAAGCAAACTGCGGAAGCGTAGCTAGAGGCGAGAGATGGAAACAGCCCTAAACTACATACAGGAAATAAAGGATTGTGAGGCCAAGAGTAGGTGAAGACTGAAAAGCATCACAAGAACCAACCAAAGGTACCCAACCTTTGCGTCTGGTGGAGGCTCCACCAACCAAACAAAGGAGATAGGATTAGTGAGGGAAGCGAAGAGTCAAAAGGGCGTAATTGGCTAAATTTTCCTGTGTTTGAAATTTCCCTGCTTATTAGAATTATCATATCGGCTCTTGTTAGCGTGAGTGTCGACATTGGCCTCCTCCACACAATCAATGGCCTCCTTATCCCTCTCATCGCCTCCTTCTCTGTCTTCCTCACACCACACTGCCTCTACCCTCGTCCTCCTGCGCACACCTAATTCCATCAAACTCCGCACTTTCCCCCACAGATCCGCCGTCTCCGTCAAAGCCCTCTCCGCCCCCGTCCTCACCCAAGATGACCTTAAGAAGCTCGCCGCCGATAAAGCCGTTGACTACGTCCGCAGCGGCATGGTCCTCGGTCTCGGAACCGGCTCCACTGCTGCCTTCGTCGTCGCCAAGCTCGGCGAGCTCCTTAAGTCCGGTCAATTGAAGGACATTGTTGGAGTCCCCACCTCCAAGCGCACCGAAGAGCAAGCTCGCTCTCTTGGCATCCCTCTTTCCGTCCTCGATGACAATCCCCGTCTTGATTTGGCAATCGACGGCGCCGATGAGGTTGACCCTGACCTTAATCTGGTCAAAGGCCGCGGTGGAGCTTTATTGAGAGAGAAAATGGTGGAGGCTGCCTCCGACAAATTCGTCGTGGTTGTTGACGACACAAAATTAGTGACCGGTCTTGGTGGAAGTGGATTGGCAATGCCTGTCGAGGTGGTTCAATTCTGTTGGAAGTACAACTTGATCAGGCTTCAAGAGTTGTTTAAGGAGGAAGGATGCGATTCGAAATTGAGATTAGATGCGGACGGAAAACCCTATGTGACCGATAATTCGAACTACATAGTAGATTTGTACTTCAAAACTCCGATTAGGGATGCGCTGGCTGCCGGTGCTGAAATATCGGCGTTGGAAGGCGTTGTGGAGCACGGACTGTTTTTGAATATGGCCACTGCTGTGATAATTGCCGGGAAGAGTGGAGTTGAAGTGAAGAACAAGTGATCGATCACGTGGTGAGGACTCCATAAACTCCTCTGTAACTTGGATTTTTATTTGTTTCCTGTTCCATATCCCGTGCTGATTTCGAGCTTCTTGCAATTAAATCTCAGACGGGCGAAGTAGGTCCTTGTTTCAGATCTGGCATTTATTTTCCTCCTTTTTGCACTCTATTGGATGTATTCTGATGAACCCTACGAGATCAATAAATATAACGTTGATGGAAGTGATTCTGAATCCAAAGCTTTGGGGAAGAACGACAGAATAGTTACGGGTCAACAAAAGAGATGATGAATGGAGAGTTATTCTTCTTCCTCAGATTTCTATACGAATCATTTGGATTCCATCGCGGTGACTGCCTTCCCCCAAGACAAAGTTTAATCTGTTGTTATTACAACGCGAGTTCCCCTTTTGCTTGCCGATTTGAAAAACGGCTGGTAGATTGCAATCATTCAATTAAAAATGAGTTTTTTTTACCCCTAATGAATTTTAATTAACAGATTTTTTGGTTTAAAATGCATTATATAAATCCGATAAGGTAACAGATTTTTTGGTTTAAAATGCATTATATAAACCCAACGGTGATTCACTATCAGACACGTTTACTACTTCACAAAGCCTTATCTGCAACAGTTAAGTTCATGCACTCGTCAGTACTTGTAGCCTTGTCCTTGCATTGAAGCGCCCAGTATAAAGGGTATATTCCCTATGTATGGCTTTCACATGTAGCAGAAAGAAGAGAAGCACGGCCAGAAAGCCAAACGAACCTCACAAACACATGGGGCTTCCGCAACTAATTAACAACAGATAGATAGATAAAAGGCCGCTGAGAATTGGTGTGATTGATCAAACAGTGCATGCAAGTAAGCACACGCAAGGGAAACTGCGATCTACATTTGAGTTCTGAATAAACAAACCAGTGGCATGATCCTCCATCTGAGACCATTTCCTTCTGCTACTTTTTTTTTAGCTTTACGCTTCAAATCCTTGACTAGAGGCAAAAGCGTTTTCCAACGAAGAGTTGACATCAACATCATTATATACCAGTATTTGGATCGTGTTTGGTAATAGCTTTTGGAGGATGGGAACCATCTGATTAGTTTTTTCTTACTTCTCCTTTAACACGGACATGATAAAATCAATTCTGAAATCATTAGCATCACTCTCAAAGCTCTGCTAAGTGACGCTCTTCGTGATCATGGGGGAAAATCCGTTGAATTAGGAGGGATGACATCCTGGACAAGCTGCGGATGGAAAATAACTTCGATGATTTCTTAAAAAAAAAACTTCAGTTGTTTATTAAGTTGTTGGAGGCCATAACCTTTATTAACAAGATGCAGCTGACCTAGTGATTTGTTGAAGCAACTGACGAGTGCTTGTCGTGACGGCCCTTGAGTCCCCGTCCCAGATTTACCCCTCAGAGAAACAAAAAAGGGATAGAGCAGTGACAGTTGTAAATTCTCGATTTTATATAACAGCACTGTCATCACAACCAGTCAAGCACGTTGAGTGGTCCTGCCTCGTATGAGTAAACAAATAAGATCATCTAATCCAATGTTTTCTTTTTGGGGGTTATTTCATGAACTCCGGTAAACAGTATGCGGCTCTTCAGCGCTTAGCTGAGGCAATGAATGGAATTGGAAGCTCCATCAAATTATATTCTAGAATCCCCACAAGGGTGGCAAGTGGCTTTATAAGCTAAAGCTCTGCAGGCCAAAGCCCCAGTGATTGACGACAGGAAAATCACCCAATGCCTACACTGACCTCATTGAAGACTGCAGTATTTAATAATGCAAGTCTAAGGAACCGAAAGCTTTAATATGGACTACCACCACCAGACTTGGTCCTCGATATATCTGCAGTCCATAGATGTGTGTGTGTTTGTGTTTTTCATCCTGATATTTTGTTGGCTAGCAACCATTAACTTTCTGGGCCTCCGTTAGCGAAAGCAGTCAAGAAGAAATGGAGAAGGCAAGCAAGTGGATAAGAAACCATCTTACGAGGAAAAAGGAAGAGAAACACAAAGCGGACAAGTCCTGCATAGATAACAACATTGCTCAAAGTCCCAAAGTGAAGCGCCGATGGAGCTTTGGAAGAAAGTCGAAGGCAAGAATGACAGGATTTTCTGCTTCTTTTGATTCAAGCCATTGTGCCAACCTCCAAATACAATCGCTTTTGCATACTGAGGCTCCATACAGTTTTTCAACTTCTCCTCTGCCAAAGGCTCCTAGAGACATTCAAAGCGCTGCTGCAACCAAGATTCAGGCAGCCTTTCGCTCCTATTTGGTAAAAGTCCTTTTCTTCATCTCCCTCCGTCACATTTAAGATTGGGGCAGCTTTGATTCTGAAACTTCAAATTCGTCAGGCGAGGAAAGCATTGCATGCTTTGAAGGGACTAGTGAAGATACAGGCACTGGTGAGAGGCCATCTCGTAAGGAAACAAACAACTGCTACATTGCGAGGCATGCACGCCTTGATGGCCATTCAAGTAAGAGCCAGAATTCACAGACTTCATGCCGCACAACAAGTTAACCTGTTGCTTACAAAACACCCATCCCCATATATGCAAATTCCTCGGGAGAAACATCTACCGAGAGAATCTAAAGTAGGTCTCTGACATACATGTTCCCCACATACATAGTATTTCTGCTGAAAAACACGCACTAGATGATTATTCTACTTATGAAACCTAAATTCATACTGGCCATTTGTTTCCACAGGACTCAAAGGATATGGACCTAAGAGACATGTTGGAAATTATGGAAAGCAGAAGCGGCCCCCTAGATGCTTCAGATATAGAGCAAGTTGTGATGTCATTCCATTCAATGCAAAAATATCAATACAAGCATAGTGCTTTTACCGCAGAACAGAGCAGCTCGGGAAACAACATATCAAGTAGCCCGCGCCATCCGATGTCATGGCCACCCAATGACCTCGCCAGGACAGAATCTGCGAGGGCCAAAGCTAGGTCTTGCAGTGAACCAAAACAACGACCCGTACAAGGTACGAGGCGCAAAAGCAAGTCCATAGAATCTTCGGAGGACCTGGTGTTCTCATTGGATGGTCGAAGGCGGTCCATGTCATCAAAATCCTCAAACTTTATCTACCATGGAAACATGGATCATTGGGCTATGAACCATTAGGAGCCATCCACGGACAGCAAAAGTGAGTCCTTCAACAGCAGCACGGGCATGGCGACTAATAATTCCTATTATTGAAACTTAATTCCTTCCAACAATGAGCAAGAAATCTAATTTTGATGATTAATGGCATCCCAAAAGAATGGATAAGCTCAGTGCACCGATTATAATAACTATAGCCTTTTTGAATTTTACCTTAATAACGTGAATTACCTTTCTGTTAATCTTTGGAGCCAAAAAGAGTGCTGCTATACAGGATTCTAGATGCGAAATCCGATCATCCAAAAGCAACAAAGCATGGTGACTCGGATGAAAATTTTGAAATTGTAATTAACTAGAGTATCGAGACTAGAACCTTAACTTTTCAACTTTTCTTCCTTATCTGGTCAAGATAAGGTTTAAGAAAAGGGAAAGGCCAGAATATGACCACATAAACAATTGTCGGACAGGAGTTGTTCGTTTGTCAGATTGCAAACTTGAATGAACACGATTCAGCTAAAGAACTGACTGAAGAAACCGGTTAGTCATAACCTACAAAAATCAGTTGTTTAAATGCTACCGTGCTGTGGGAGATTAAACCAAACGAACGATCCAAATTGTTACATCTACGACTAAAGCACACAACGCCAGGTTATAGGAATTCCTCACGGTTGAGGGTGTTCTAATTCCTCACGGTTGAGGGTGTTCTCTTTGAAGCTCTTACTCAACCAGATAGCAGTTTCCCTTGGAGAGACCTTCCCTGGCCCAAACGGTTTTAATAAAACCCCTAGTTCTTCATATCTTTCATGTTGTAGCAATCTAGCACTAAATTCAAGCAACCCTTCCAAGGCTTCAGCTCTTTGCTGGTATGATGAAGTGTCAAACTGCCGGTGGCACATGTCTGAAGAGGCACGACTTGATGCTCCAGCAGTTGCATTTTGATCAGAGGAGCCACTTTTATCCTCAGTATTTTTGCGAAATGTGTTTAGCTTGATTCCCTGCCATGAATCTGT
>JANTPZ010009896.1:0-17936 GCA_025593235.1 Vachellia pachyceras | reverse complement strand
TTTTCTCTTTCATACTCTCTTTTTACTACTCTTTCTTACTTTCCTCTTTCTTACTTTTTCTCTCTTTCTCTTTCTTACTTTCCTCTTTCATACCCACTTTTTCTTACTTTTTTACCTCGAAATCTGTAAAAGCTATAACTTCCCAAACATAAATCACATTTCAAAACTTAGGTTTTATCTCGGAATCTGTGAAACCTAGGTTTCAAACCTAGCATCCAAACCAGCCCTTAATAGCAAAAACTATCCGTGTCCGAGTGCGAGCAAGTGCCTTCGCGTTTATCCATGCAGCACAGCAAATATACATTGAACCAAGTTGAAAATGCGATAGAGAAGTACTTTTACATAAGTAAAGGTGAATATATGAAATATATTATTTCGTTTTGCATTAAACATACATTTTACAATGCAGATGTGAACATATTGAACACGGAGAAATAGCAAAAAATTGATGACGAACCTGTTGTACACTATCGTGATCCCATTCATGGCACAATATTAATCTGCCGGCACTTGAGGGTAATAAATCAACCCTCCTTCAAAGGCTCGTAAGGTGGGAGGTTAGCCTTAAGCAATCCCACCCGTTTAATATGCAAATTATGACACTTCCTATAGAATCTGTGTCGTTAATTAATCAAGTGATTAACACCAACCACTTATAGCATGTTTGAAAGTTGGTTTCAGAATGATTTTTACGGACTTCGAGAAAAAACCTAGGTTTTGGAGAATATATTATGGAAGAATAGCTTTTACGAATTTCGAGATAAAATTTAAATTTTGAAAGGTCATTTGCATTTGGGAAGTTATTGCTTTTATGGAGTTTGAGGCAAAAAATAAGTAGAAGAGAGAAGGAAATAGAAAATTTGTTATAAGAGAGCGTGATTTAGTAAGAAAATATTTTTTCCAAAACTTAGATTTTAAACCTAAATTTTATTACAAAATTTAGGTTTTAAAAATGGGTTTCAAACGAACCCTTAAACCAACTCATCATTCCAAGAGTACATTACGATTTTAGCAGCGGAGTTGATCTCAATCTCAAATGCATGATTTATTTATAATTTTTTTATCATTTTTTAAATTATTTTTATTGATGCTCCTCAAACAATAATCGAGCAAAAGAGACGGAGATAAAATAAAGAAAAATAACTGAGGTATTTTAAGAAATTAACAACGTCAATTTAATTTAATTAAATTTGGTGGATGGACGGTACGTTATGTTTATTACGTTCTCATCACTGTTATTTAATTATAATTGTGCTTGTTTGGGAACTCATTTTCCCCAGCGGTGCACGTAAGCTAAGATAAAACCATCTCGAAATCCATAAAAACCATCTCAAAATTTGTAAAACCATATCGAAATCCATAAAATTATCTCGGAAGCCGTAACTTCTTTTTCCCAATTACACACATTATCTTTCTTGTCCACTGACTACAAATATTTTGCATGCACAGGATCATGTTTTAGACAGTGGAAGGTATTTACATTTCAACTTCATTTAGTTTTTCCCTTTCCAATTTAATTTTGTGTCAAATTGATCATTAGTTGAGGGTTGATGGCGGTGGCTAAATGGTTCAAAACTTCAAATATTCCAAAACAGCGATGGGCTTCCAGCGCCAGTCACGGAGAACATTGTGTGTACGCTGATAGGCGATGGGTCCCACGCTGCTCAAATACTCCCTCGAGTTATAGGGCCTGTTTGGTAACCATGGGTTTATTTTCATAAGCACGTTTAACAGTGCTTTTCCGCAAAACGAGACAATCTCCTCCACATATTTGCCTCGACTTATGTGAATAAGCAGTTATAAGTGATTTATGGCAATTTACCAAACGGACTTGCCTCTCTTAACATGCATGTAATTAAAAATAAAAAAATGCTTAGAAAATGTCAAAAGGGGCCTTATACTGAAAAAGGAACAAAATTCAGAATGCCAGTGTTGAGTTGAACGTAAAAGATAAAAAAAAATCAAAACATTATCAACTCATATTATATACTAAAATGACAACGATAATATAAAACAACACCAACCTCCAATCATAAAATTTAATGTTTAAAATAATAATAAAATAATATATTTAATTCCATATAATGGCTCATCAGATTATCTTATATTGATAAGGAGTAAATAAATTAAAGATACATTAAAAAAAATTATATGAAAATATACCTTTTATAAAAATTGACGTGTTGATAACGCATCATAAAAATGTGACAGTTGAAAGAATAACAAGATAAGAAATTAGAGAAAAGGCAAGTGTATCTTCTCATCACTTGTACATACTAATGCTTAGCAAAATGGTCCCTATTTATAAGCTCAAGTGCTCGTTTGGAAACTCCGTTGGGAAAATGGATTTTTCAGATTTTGAGGTATTTTGGGAATTTCGAGATGGTTTTACGGATTTTAAGATGGTTTTTATGGATTTCAAGATGGTTTTTACAGATTTCAAGATGGTTTTGTCTCGGTTTACGTGCACCGTTTGGGAAAATGGCTTCCCAAACAGGCACCAAGCCATTGATCACTAATCTAAAGAGTTACAAAAACATTAAACAATATAATGATGCAATTGGGGATTATAAGGAATATATATTTAAGACTCTTCAATTTAAAATGTTAAAGGATGTAATGCCATGGATGAAATAATGTACAAGTCACATGAATGTCCGCACCACGCATAATATTTTATAATAAAGGGAAATTTACATTCAAGTTATAAATAAGAGAATTAATAAATAAGAGGTCCCAAAAATTCATAAAATTACCATAAGGTCCATGAGTAACTGTTGAGGTTGTTGATGAAAGCTAGTAAGGTTGTTAATGACAACCTCAGCAGCTACTCCTGGGACCTTATGGTAATTTTGTGAATCTTTGGGACCTCTTATTCATTAATTCTCTTACCTGGGACTTAAATGTAAATTTCTTTATAACAAATCTCTTGCCATTGGATAACGAATTCATATGGATTGGCTTTTGACTTTGCTCAATATCCAAACATTTAAACTCGTTGATTAACACGGTCTAGTTCGTCAAAATCTTTACTATACGTACCTCAAGTTAATCTGTAAGGAATTGGGTCCGTTTGGAAACGTAGTAGATAAGTACTTTTACGTAAAATGAGGTAAATATGTGAAGAAGATTATCTTGTTTTGCGGAAAAACATTGTTGAACGTGCATTTGGTTATTCCAAACGTCATCACAAACAAGTCCATTGTGTGTTTTTTGCACTCCTTCGTCACGTCTATCAAAACCCATCTAGCCATCGTTCGAACAAAATTTCTTGACTGCGGATTTAAAGTGAGTATGGGTAAAAACGCTCTGCGATCATCTGGAAAGAAACCTTTGCTAGCTCCTCCATCTCACCAGGAGGAAGATCTCCTATTTCGAAGCTCAAAAAAATTGAAGAATGATTTTAAGCATGCTGGAACAAATGTTCTTCAGGATCAATGGCCTGGATTGGGTAACAAGTCCAGTACATATCATGAGGGGGGACCTTCCTTCTTAGATAAGCTCAAAGGGAGTAATGGGAATGAAAAAATGGTTGAACATGAACATGAGGGTGTCATTAATTGGAGCTTTATGAAGTTAATTCTTCAAGAGATTGGAATGGAGGAGGGTGTCATTAACCTGCTTATGAAATGCATTTCTTCTACTTCCTATAATGTTCTTTGGAATGGATCGCAATCTGAATTTTTCTTCCCCAAAAGAGGCCTTCGCCAAGGGGACCCTGTATCTTCTTTTCTATTTGTGCTATATATGGAGAAACTCTCTCATATTATAAGTGATGCGATGGACGCGAATCAGTGGAAACCTATTCATATTTCTAAAAATGGACCTTCCATTTCTCATCTTTTGTTTGCTGACGACCTTCTTCTTTTTAGGGAAACCACGGAGAAGCAAATCTCAGTGATGATGTCTTGCCTTAATCATTTTTGCCAAGCTTCAGGGGCAAAAGTTAGTAAGGAGAAATCCTCCATTTTCTTCTTCAGAAGAGTGCCAACTAGGATGAGAAGGATAATTCAGGCCACCTCTGGCATGAAAGTTTCGTCTGAGATTGGGAGATATTTGGGCTTTACTTTATCAAGGGAAAGAAGACATACTGAAAAGTTCCAATATATTTATTGATAGGATCAGAGCCAACTTATCTGCATGGAAGGCAAATTGTCTCTCTGTTGCAGGTAGAATTACTATGGCCAAATCGATTATTAGCTCTTATCCTCTCTGCCCAATGCAAGTGGCTAAGGTCTCTTTGTCTATTTGCAATGAAGTTGAAAGAATTCAACGCAATTTTATCTCGGGTTCTGAAAATAAAAGGGGATCCCACCCTGTGCGTTGGGAGATTATCACTCTTCCTAAAACTCATGGGGTCTTGATTTTAGAAGGATGCAATCGATGAACCATGCCTTTAGAGCTAAATTGGCTTGGAATCTTTTTCGGGGAAGTAATGGCTTATGGGCAGAAGTCTTACAGAGTAGATATATGCTCAGAAGTGAGCAAACCCTCTTTTATGCTCAACAAGGAGACTCCATCTTATGGAGATTCATTTGTGCCCAGCAACACTTGGTTGAAACTGGAACTAAATGGCAGGTGAGGAACGGGAATACGGTGAGTTTTTTCTCTGATATCTGGTTAATCCCGGGGAAGACAATCGGCGACTTGTGCTTTAGATCTTTATCCCATGAGGAGGAAAACTCAAAGGTGGCTAATTGGGTCGTTAACGGTAGATGGGACTATCAACAACTGCAAAACCTGGTTAATGGTGAGGTGATTCTCAGCCTGACCACCTCAATACCACCAAGACCTGATGTTGGCAATGATATTATGACCTGGGGGCACACTGCTACCGGAATTTTCACGGTTAAGAGTGCTTATTTTTCTATTGAGCTTGAGCCATCTAATATGTATAGCCCATTGTATAAGCTGATTTGGAAGTGGAAAGGAGCAGAAATGATAAAGATCTTCCTATGGAAAGTTTTCCATAATAGACTTCCTACTAATGTCTGGAGGAGCTCATGGGCAGGTACTTCACCTCTGTGCTCCTTTTGCCACGAAGGAGACGAGAATGCCTTACATGTGTTTCGGGATTGCCGGTATGCCAGGGAAATATGGGCCATATCCGTCCATCCATCCCATATTTTAAACTTCTTTTCCTATTCTCTACGTGATTGGACTGCAATGAATATGAAGGGGGATTTGGGCTTAGGGTCTATTTGTAAATGTGACCTTTTTCGGGGAGTTGCATGCTGGCTTCTTTGATCATGGATGAATAAAGATATTTTTTATGAGCACTTTGACAAAACCACCTGACCCCTATAATACGATCATAGCATCTTGGTCTTCATACGTCCAAGTTGATGACATTTTGCAGCTTCGACCTGCTACAAACTTCTATCACCCACCGCAGTGGATGCCTCCAGATAGAGGATGTGTTAAAATCAATATGTTGATGGAGCTGTTGCCAGATCCTCCAAGAAGGCAGGTTGTGGAGGTGTCATTAGGGACCACCTGGATTTGTGAATTATAGGGTTTACGAAATCGTTAGGACAGAGTGACTCCCACTTGGCTGAGGAATGAGCAATTTTACAAAAGTCTTCTGGAAGCTTCAGAATGTGGATTTAGCCAAATCATCATCGAATCTGATTCCAAGTTACTGGTTGGCATGCTCAATTCAAACTGTGATAATTCTAGCACTGGGCTGTTATTCGGGGAAATCAGAGATCTCTTATCAAGGGAGTGGATCATAATCATCCGCTATGTTTCGAGAGAGCTGAACCTTTTAGCAGAAGCTTTGGCAAAGGAGGCTATCTCCTCCTCTGTTGTTTACTCCTCGTGGCCGCATCACCTTCAGAAGTTGTGGTCGAATGATTGTCTGGGATATTTCTCCCACGCTGTGTAGTTTCCTTTTCCTCTGAGCCTCTGTACTCTCTGTGTATAAAAAAAAACCCCTCCAACCATAAGTCCCCTTGAGTTTTACCTAAGTGTAACTTTTAAGTTTGTAATGCGTGGTTATATATATATATATATTAGACATCGATAATATAATACTGCAATGGTAGCTTCAATTTCTATCATGGTAAAAAATCCACATATTTCTTAAGTATATTTATTCATTAACCTGAAATCAGGCTTTAATCGCGATTCTCGTCAACCACCATCAATCAATGAATAAATAATTCAGAAAAAAATTATGTCGCAAAAAAACTCGAAAAAAACTTAATGAAGAAGATCACACTCCGATTCGGTGACTTTTTTTGACCTTATCTCTTACACGAGCAAAGCCTCATCTTCAGCTGTTTGTATTAATGCTTTCTTCGTCACTACAGGAATCCTACTTCGCGATCTCAGTGCGCTCGTAGTGGGGCAATTTAATAATCCTCTACTTTACTTCATTTCAATTTTTTTTCCTCCAAGTATATTAAAAAGAAAAAACAGATAAACCACCATCTCTAAGAAAGACCAGAGTGTCATTTGCTGCTGAAGTTACTTCAGTTTCTTCCGGCAAACCCTAAATTATTGATTTTCCTACCAGAGATATATAAGAAAAATTGTACTGACGCAAACTCCATACAAAATTTCATCTTCCCAATACTTTCTAACCATCCAAGCCAGAAATGGGTGCGCCCAACTCTTATCAATTTCACCAAACCGGCGATGGACCGTAACCCACTTCTCCGGCATTGCTTCAGATGGGAAAGGCCGAAAGAGAACAGCCTTTGCCTTCCAGTGTTGCCTCCGGTGATCCCGAGCAGAATGTGGAGGCAAGCTGTGGGTGTAGATGTTCGAAAATCCGGAAATTCATTGGCCTCAGATGCATCTTCGTCCTGCTGTTATCTGCTGCTGTCTTCCTCTCTGCTATATTTTGGTTACCCCCGTTTCTTCGGTACGCAGATCAGAAGGATCTGGGTTCCGATTCAAAATATAGAGGTAAGTTTTAGCTATTTATTCTCACTCTCATTTTCCGAGTCTGTCGGCAGCGGCATTATTCTATGGTCATAGATCTATTCCTTTTCCGGAGGTAATTTTTGTCTTTTCTTATTGGAAATAGGGGTCTATACGATTTGTGATATCTGTTTTACTCGGTCATTAGAACATTCACATGTTTCAGGAAAAAATGCAGATGAAAAAGTGAGCTACATGATTATCAGTTCATCTAATTCTATATTTTACTTTGATTATGCATCAAGTCTATAGGCGAGGAATGAATTTTACCAAGGATAGTTTACGTTGATTCGATTTGCTAAAACTGGGAAATGGAAGCAAGCTCGGTTCTAGTTTCTGATTGGACCTCGATGCATGGAAAGTCGCGGTGATTCCGTGATTTAATCCTTTATTATTTTTTTTGATCTTTTTGATAAACCAAGAATATAGTCGTAAACGAAGTTGTTTGTCAGGTCAAGTTATCATTAATTAGGAAATCGATTTTCTCATATCTATTTTTAGTATGGTTTGAGGGCTTTAATCATGCAGTTGCATTTTAAGACAGGTTTTGATGCCACATTGAATGTTCTGAACTGAACCTCATATAGGCTGCTATCCTTTTACATTATTTTGGTTATTTTGTGATTGTATTTTGACAATTGGTCACATTCATTGGAGGGGCTGTCAGCTTAAGGCAAGCGTTTTGCTTCTTTTGAAACATTTAGATACCACCACTTCTATAATCATATCTTTTTCGACATAAATTTTTCTTTTATTACATTATCAACACTATACATAGAAACAATGTCCCTCCTATTCGAAGCTGTTACACTAATTTCGTAACTTCTAACAATGGCTAACTAGCTTGTGTGTGGTGTTGCGGTGATCATCCGAATGCTGGGCTTTGTTTGGTACATTGGCTCTTATGCATTATCATATGATTTAAACCAGAGTATGCTGAGAGATATTTCAAAAACTTTTTTTTGCCTTTATATTAAAAAAAAATTTGCTTGAGGCTTTTCTTGGAAATTTAGCGCTTCTATTAGAGAAGAGAAAAATAACATTATTAGGCATCCAAGCCTCCATCAGCACTGCTGTGACACTTGATGGGCAAACCGTTCTTGTTGCCTTTTCATTTGTCACAGACGTCCTTCTCATCATGTAGCCTCTGTATGTGGAACATTTTCACCATCATAATGTTTAAATTTTCTCAAATATAACTGCTATTGTTGGAATAAATGAATAAGTTACAGCCATTACGTGATAAATTGAGGGTAACAAGTGGAGCTTAGTAGAAAAGGAAAGAGCAATTAGAGTAAGATATAAACAGTGAACTTCATAGTGGAAATAAGTAAGGCGGAGGTTTGGAGAAAAAATAATCTGAGAAGCAGAAAAGGGAAATTTTTTGTTGGCCTTGCATAATTGAGGCAGCTTGAAATAGGGATTTCTGTTGATCTTAAGGCATTTCTTTTGACAATGTACATTTTCATGGTATACTTTAAAGATGAACTTTAGATTTTCATTTATTTATTAATTCGTTGTTCCTTGTCTGGCACACGTAACTCCTTTCTCTTCTCTGCTATTAATGCATGTTGTTATGTGTTAATTTTTTGAAATAATATTTGATGCAATTTATCGGCCACGTTTGAAGTTCTTTTTTCCCTTGCAAGTCAGTGAACTTTTATCTGTCTTATACTTTATCTTTACAATTTACATTCATTCCATGTCCACATTTAGAAATGAGGCATGACATAACTAGGTGGAATGAGCCTGAGCAATCAACTTATTTACATGCACCTGCTACCTGCATCTTTCATCTTAACATTGGGTAATAAATCCATGCTGATGCAGCTTGAGGCTGATTTTTATTAGCAAGTTGATGAAATATTTTGAGCCGTTTACCAATTGTTACACATCTGATATTACATTTCTAATGACCAAGAATGCGAATGTGTGATAGGAGGCATGTGTGCCTCTTATTTAATATAATACTATGGGTCACACCACCTTTCATGTCAATCACGGGTATCAACTTTCAGTTTTGTGAACCACAAAGCTGACGTTGTCCTATTCATATACATGTGCCTTTCAATACTCACTCCAAGTGTTTTAACATAATATGTGATTTTGTGGCTCATGATGTTAGGTATGACTATTTAGTCTCCTCACTTAATGGCCTTATTTACTTTTGCAGGTCATGATATTGTTGCAAGTTTTATTGTTAAGAAGCCAGTCTCTCTGCTGCAAGACAACATTTCGCAGCTTGCAGATGACATTTTTGACGAGATATTAGTTCCCTCTACCAAAGTACCTCTCTTTTAATATTTTCATTCTAATTTCATGAATATCTTGTTTCTTTACATATTGATTCCATCCTCCGTTTTGAACAGGTGGTTATATTGTCTCTTGATCCCCTGTCTGGGTCAAACATGACCAAAGTGGAGTTTGCTGTTGATCCTGATAATAAATACTCTGGAATGTCTTCATCTTCTGCTAGTTTGATAAGATCATCTTTTGAATCTCTGATTGCAGGCCAATCAGTTCTCAGGCTGACTTCATCCTTGTTTGGAGATCCCTTCTCTTTTGAAGTGCTGAAGTTTAAGGGAGGAATTACTATAATCCCTAACCAGCCCGCATTTCTTCTGCAGACGCCACAAGCACTATTCAACTTTACTTTAAATTCCTCTATTCGTGAATTACAATCAAATTTCAATCAATTGACAAGTGAGTTAGAGTCTGGACTACATCTGGCATCATATGAGGTCTGTTATTCTTGTCCCTTTCTTTCTTCCTCTTCTTTCCATCTTATGTACTTGAGGTCATCTTTAACTCTGAAGCTACGATTATGTCTCAATACCACACTTCATATGTGACCTGTATGAAAACTCTGTTATGGGAACCTGTGGGTTGGTTACAAGTGAGTCATGTGTGCAGAAAAAATAACATGAAAATACTAGCTAGCTAGTATTAATGGGTTTCGCTTAATTCTGTAATTGGATCTTAGATGCATGGAGATGCCCCCATAACTCATGTCAAGAATCAGATGACATGCTAATTTTAGACCTGTAGTATGGATGTACGGTGTTGATTCTAATCGCAATTTTATATTGGAATGCAGAACTTGTATGTCATCTTATCAAATCCTGAAGGTTCAACAGTGGCTGCTCCTACTATTGTTCAGTCATCTGTTTTATTTGCAGTTGGGAATGGGGATACTCCATCAAGGGAGAGGTTGAAGCAACTGGCAAAAACCATCACAGGATCTCATTCAAGGAACCTTGGCTTGAACAACACTGAATTTGGTAGGGTTAAGCAGGTTCGACTTTCATCCATCTTGCAACACTCCCTCAATGGTAGTGATGGCAGTGGCACTTCATGGTCGCCAGCTCCCGTTCCTCTGCCTCATTCACACCACCACCACCACCACCACCATCACCACCATCACCAACATCACCACCACCATCACCATCAGAACGCCCATCTGGTTCCTGCAACTTCACCTACACCAGCGCCTGAAACCGGGAAACATGCAACTCCACCTGAAGTTGGTTCTCCTGCAGCTGCAAAAAATGTGCCTCCTGAAGGGAGAAGTTCTCGAGCAGAGCCTCCTGTTTGTCAATTCGGGCATAGAAAGAGGTCTTCCAAAAATGCTGGAAAGCATCCTCATTTGACACCTGCGGCTGCACCTAACATTGCTAGACACTATCCTGTTGCCTCACCAAAAAAACAAGTTGAACCACCGGGACTCGTCTCTCATTCAGTTCCCGTACTGAGTCCTTTGCCAAATGTGGCTTTTGCGCATGCTGAGCCCCCTCCCAAGACTGAACCGGCTCAAGAACATTCTATCACACATTCTCATGAGCCATCACCATCTCCATGTGAGTATGTTTGATGATCTATTCAAATTGAACCTGACATATTCGTTCTGAATTAGAGGCAATCTGTTTCTAAGAATAGTTTGTTTGTCTTGTTTGCATAAAATCTGAACGGGCACTCTGTCTTTGTAGCAAGGCTTAGGTAGTGATCTTGAATGCAAGATATAGGCCTCTAAAGTGAAACTGCCAGCATGAACTCAATTCGCATTTACCTCATTCCCCCTTCATTCCTTTGCACGTGTTTGTTGTAAATTTAGATGCATGCAGCAATTCTTTTGCTCCTCTGTTCTTTTTCTGAGTTTGGCAAATCTTTTAGGTTCTCTTGCTAGCTTTTGGAACTCGAGGGTCTTGTTTGTGACAGTCCATGCTTTTATGCGCTGCATTCTGATTATGCAGCTGATTATAATATCATGTGTTTTGCAGCTTCTGCAGGTACACGTGGGACTGAGAAATGGACAACTTTAATATTAGTAGTGCTTTGTGTTACATGTATAACAAATGACTAAACTGTATTACTGGGGCAGACAAACTAAAGTTCTAGGAAAGTGAGCTGCGCGAAGGGCGAGCTTCACATCCGAGTGGATATAAGTTGTCATTATGCTTGTAAATAGTTGATTGAAGAGGTCCAGACGAGACGATGCATGCATTTGAGGTCAAAGACCACAAGTGGCAGGCCTTGATCACATGCATTGCCTCTATTGTGTATCCTATTCTGCAGAGATGCAAGAGGGATGAATACGAAAGGAAAACGGAAGTAACCACATTACCCTTATGTTTCTCACCCAATTATGCCCACACAATTCCTTCTCTATGCTTCTCTCTGAAAGGAAAACAAAGTGGGGTAGATAAATGTGTTGGCTGAACATGATCGGAACGGTTATCTTGTAGAGGCAATGGAACGCATTTTTGTTGTTGCGATGTCAATGCCTGCTTTCTCATCTCTCCCGGTTTATGAACAAGAGTATATAAATAATAGTTTCACTGTATTATCTCAACTGGGTTTGCTTAAATCGTTTTTAATACTTGTTTTGAAATGCCAACGTCTATGTAAACCGTAAATTTCGTGCGCCCATAACCTTAATCATCAATCTAGGCGCATGATCTCATTTGATACCCTGAGGGGCAAGTACGAAATTTGTGCTCAGGATGAAGTTTTTGGCATCATCACACGCAATGTCCTTGTCATTGCTGTTTTATATTTGCTTAATTAGCCCTACACGTTATATTTTATTAATGATTTGTGTTTTTATTAGCTCATTTGAACGCATCTTTTCATTTATCTGAATTAGTCCTGTTTTTGGGAACTATCAGTTTGTTAATTAGGGGATGATTCAATTGTGATTTGGTGGATGCGTAGTGTCTGTCATTTAAGATTTTTTTAATTTTATGATTATATATGAAGGTGAATCTTATTAATAAACCAGCATTCCTTTTTATTACTGATAAATGAAACAATGAAAAGGACTCAGAATGAGTGTCTGCGACACGGCTAACAAACCGGTGCTGTAGCTGCACATGTCGCTTTCTGATTGGGCAAAAGGTTCGAGTTCGTTATGATAATCAGGAAATGAATGCACATAGAAGACGGGGGCATGGGAGGGGAATGCGCGCCAAAAATAGTAGCGGGAATTGGGGGAGGGAAGGAGGAGGCATAAGAGGAGAGGGACGGAGGGTTTGAGCTCACGGGCTGGAGATAACACCTTTGGGAGTGGGAGCGGAGTTGTATTTCCTATTACTCCGGCGCCGGTCGGCATCTCTGGCGCTCCCTTTTGCTTCTCGTCTCCCTGCAGGCTTTCGCTGTGTTCAGGGTTTGCCTTTTTCTCTCTTCTCTGCAATTTCTTGTTTCACAAACTGTCCCAAACACAAACGGAAAAGAGTGATAGAATTTTCATGTGCTCTTCTCTTCTCTTTCCTTCTTAAACGCACCTTTACTTATTAGCATCTGATATCGATCTGCGGATTATCGATGAAAGCCTTCCACCTTAATTATTTGGTAGATGTGTGGGAAAAGCGAAATTTTCACCGAGAGTTTTTACTTGTAGTTATTGCGATATTACGTAATCTCTGTTCCACGAAATTGAGGCCATGTGCGGAGGGACAAGGGGTGGCAGGCAACTTCTATTGATTCCTTCATCTTGCGGTGGCATGGATTGGTTCTTTCCTTATTGTTAATGTCACTGGACTTGTCCTGACATCTAATGTGTGCAACGTCCAGGATAGCCATATTCATCGGTCAAATTTGGCACTAATTGGCAGCTAGAATATCTTTTGTCAGACGCGCCGGGAACTGCCCGTGAAATAAATCAATTAAATACCTGTCCATGTCTATGCCTATTAATATAAATAGCAACGTATAAGGCTTTCGAGGAATTGATCTTCGAGTCTATTTCAAACAATAGATTTATCTTTTAAAGCTTTAAATTATAAAAATTTTTAAAAAAATCGAATTTGATGTTCATTGTCTCAAGACACTAGCCTTTTATCTTGTTTTCTTTTTGGTGAGTAAAGGAGGACAGAAAAGACTACTCAGGAACAAGATGTGAGGAGCCTAGGCTCCTACCCATGACATGACTGGTTCTCAAGAGTGAGGACGCATTAGAATGTTGTTTTCTTTCATCTATGCTCCTAGACAATCATGTTCGTCAGCACATCCAGAAGCAGATTTTACATTATTTATGCTTGTTTTGAATTTGCAGATGTCATCGCCCCAAGAAAACTGATCTTCAGAGAATTTTATGAGAAGAACTTCACTTGGAATGCACTGCTGCCATTTCCATCTGAATGAGATTTTTTGAAATGGCTGTAGCTATTGACCAACATCATGGATTTAAGCCATTTAGTCGATCCCTTGGATGCATGCTTCAACCCTGCGGTCCCCATGATCACAAAATTCTAGAACTTGGCCAAACTAGTCATACCTTTAAACCAGCCTTATTTGAAGCAGATATTGGGCTTCTTTGGGGAGGCCGTTTGCCTCCCCAAAAGCCATTCCTGCGTTTACCGAGACAAAATTCCTCTCACATATTTACCTCGGAATCTGTGATCGTTCTTCCAACGGATTATCCAAACAAGCCCATTAATATCCATCGCAGTTCCTCCACTCCATGTCTCTCCCTAACCAATTCAACGGAGGAAGAGCTTGGTTCCAATCCAAGGATTGCGATGTTTGGTGGACGTGGAGCTCCTTCACATGCTCTTGTTGTTGACGTTGCCATAGCGATGGCCTCTGGTGTTTTCCCTCAACCACTGGCACAGGGGCTAGGTGGTGCCTATGTTTTCCGCAGTCAAAATGGCGATGGCATTGCTGTGGCAAAGCCAGCAGATGAAGAGCCTTTAGCCTTCATTAACCCAAAGGGATTGGGGGGTCGAATGCTGGGCCAACCTGGATTGAGAGGCTCGATTCGGTTGGGTGAAAGTGGCATACGTGAATTGGCTGCTTATCTCCTTGACTATGAAGGCTTTGCTGGAGTGCCTCCATCAGCTTTGGTAAAATTCTTCAATGCTCCCTTTTTTGTTAATGATGCAGCTGAAGTTCCTTACACAAATTGTAAAATTGCTTCCCTCCATCGCTTTGTTGATCATGAATTTGACGCAGGAGAGTTGGGTCCTTCTTTCTACTCAGTTGCTTCAGTTCACCGAATTGGGATTTTAGACATTAGACTTCTAAATCTTGACAGGCATGCAGGAAATATGCTTGTAAAGAAAAATAGCCACAGGGGAAATAGTGGAGTTGCTGATCTTGTTCCCATAGACCATGGATTTTGCCTGCCTGAATGGATGGATGATCCATATTTTGAGTGGCTGCATTGGCCACAGGCCTCAATTCCTTTCTCAGAGTCCGAACTTGAGTACATATCCAAACTTGATCCGTTTGGAGATGCAGAACAGTTAAGAACCGAGCTTCCTTTGTTGAGGGAGTCCTCTATACGGGTTCTTCTGGTTTGCACCGTCTTCTTAAAGCAAGCTGCTGCTGCTGGCCTTTGCCTTGCTGATGTAGGGCAAATGATGACTAGAGAATTTTGTGGTGGAGAAGAAACACCAAGTGAAATAGAAAACATTTGCTCTCGAGTTATGTCTAGCATCCCTTATCTTTGCAAAAATGGGAAAATAAGAGAAGGAACTGAAAACGAGTCCAAAGTATTCCGATTTGACAATGAAATTCAAGATGGAATGGCAGTACTGCCTCTATTGAACGACCGAAACGATAATTTTGCTAAAACTGTCGATACAACCCTTTCCTTTGCGGGCCTGAACCTAAGCGAATGGGAGATGTTTTTGGAGATTTTTGAGAAGTTTTTGCCTGTAGTGTTTGAGGCTAAGAAGCGCAAAAAGGTGAACCAAAAGTTGGAACCTCATGGAAGTTTAGGAACGTTTGCAATGCAAGAGATGAATCACCGTCTCTTATAGATGTATATTGGTGCCTGGGAGACATGGCTTAGGTTATATATCCGTGCGTGCGCGCTCGAGCTCTATATCACGCAATATTGGAATAGCGATTGGTCTGGCTCGGAGGGCCAATGCCATCCTTTCCATTTTCACTCCATCCATCGATATAATATTGTGCTAAATTGTTATGTTTTTGTAAATAGTTTATTTTGGTGATTCAAACTTCCAATTGTAATGGGCTGTATTCATTTTCGCGTGTTTCCTGTAGTCTTGGTCTCTTGGAGAGGATTCTCTTCATACTGTTTCTCTATCCAAAAGATGATGGATTCAATAGGTAGTTCATGAAAGGGTTTCGTGTTTACTTACAGAATGGTAATGAAAAATTCAATCTATTTGTATGGAGGATAATTGTTTGTGCCAAAATTTGATGCAGTAAAGCTATTTAATTGGTAGGTATTCTAATGCAGTAATATTTTATAGGGAAAATATGGTCATATTAGTATTTGAGCATATTTTTTTATGTGGGGAGGATAATTGTTTCTGTAGAAATTAACTATGGAAATTTTAATAAACATCAATGTATTCTCTCATCACTGTGTATATAGTGAGCTAGCCTTATGCCCATGAGTATTTGAAACACTCATTATTTAATAAATAATCCTTTTCCTTTTGAGATATGACTGGTGCAGCTATAAATTTTAAGAATGGATCTTACTAAATATAACTGCAGATATAACGTTTGAATTGAGTAACGACAAGATTCAAATGTGATATTGGATATCAGAACATAGGGGTCTGGTTGGGACAGTGTCGTTTTTAATGGGGGAGGTTCATAATTTAATTTATCAATTTCTTTTTATAGAAACAGAAACACATGAAAAAACAAAGTCTGAAAGCGAGGTGTCCAAGACACCGTGGAGGACAGTAGAAGTCAGATGTATGACCCAAAAAAATGACTTCGATCATGTTAGTTCAAGACCCAATTGATAAGAGTAGCCCGAGATGTGATCCACTAAAAGCTTCAATGGTCAAGCATTGAATGAGCATAGAAGCCACACCCAAAGTTCGTGTATGTTGCCAGCTCCTCCTAACATTGAATTAAGTAGTTATGATTCGAAGATTTAGCGACCGTCATTCCATGATTCTCATACCGACAACTGCAACCGATGACCAACTATTTACCCTTATTGTACCTTTCATTGAAAATTATTTAAAATATTGTATTTGTAGTTTTATTTTTAATCTCTCCTGCTCTCCTCTCCAACTGTAAAGCTCTTTGTACTCACGATTCTCAACAATACAATTCTTCCTCTTTATCTTTATTCATCTTACATTAACGGCACTAGATAAATTTCATCTTCATCACATTGTTGGTGTTTCAATTTCTTTCAATTTTATTTAAGTCTAATTACCTACTTTATTTAGGAATACATAAAATTAACTTCTATTTTTTCGAGTTAGTTTAACAATATTTTTGTTTTTTAAAATGCAGTCATTTTATATTAACAGGATAATATTTCAATTTGTTAAATTATACAGAATTATATTTTGTCACATCCCAAATGGACAAGGCCAAACTTGAAATTGCCAACTTTACGATGACTGACCCAACAAGCGTGGGTGAATTGCAATTTTTTTTTGGGGTAACAATACACCACTCAGTAAACTAGTGTCTATTCGCAATCAATTAATTCTGACTCAAGGGAATCCTACATAGATAAGGTTGATCCCTCTCCTAACAAGAGCATTTTCTAGGACTCGAGCAAACGTTTTCATTCTTATCCTTACGGGGACGATCTCACTGCTTTTGTTGGTGGTGAATTGCAATTTTATTATCAAGAAACCAGCATATGAATTTATAATTACACTCTCACGACATTAAAAATATATAACTATATGTGTAAAAGCTGAGGGCTTAGTTTTCCAAGCCAGTATCGATGGAAATAAAATTAAGAGAAATTTAGTATAAAGTCCCAAATAAAAAACTTATTTAAGGAATGATCTCATAGATAAAAGTATAATTAGACGTCTCATTGACAACATAAGGTGTTGTCAATACCGACGTATATTGTTGTCAATACAAGGATTTCATGTTGTTAACAGGACTTTTGAATAAATATTTTGATCAATTGGACCATTTCTTAAATAAATTTTGGGACCTCAAAATAAATTTTCCTAAAATTAATTCAGAATAATTTAATGGGCGTAGAATGAGTTAGGAGGAAGCAAACGGGCGCACGTGGAGAGTGAAATAATGCAGTGGCGGCTGTGAGCCCCGCCCCACACCCGCTCACTCATCGCCCACGACATGGTCGGAAACCAAAATGAAAATTTTCTTTTCCATCTACCATTTCATTCCAATTCATGAACAAATCACGCTTATCAATCTTACATGGAAAACAATAATCTGATCTACAGTGGTCAGTTCTTCTGACCGATTTAAGTGGGAAATTGCGTGTTTTTCAGTTCAATTCCTTCGACCACCTTGAACACGCTCAAAACATCGGTTTCCTCTTCGCCTCCTTCCTCCTCCTTGATCTCCAAAATCTCCGTGGGAACTTCACAGGGCAGATCCTTCGTCGTCAATGGCACCGGCTCCTTGACCGAGTGGAAGGATCCGAATTTGGGGGTGGCGTCGGATCCACAGGCACTGAATTTGGTGTCGAAAGTGAAGGAGAAGGTTCGACTGGGCGGGACGAATTCCTCGATCTTCTCAAGAGCCGTGGGGCACATCTTTCGCCTCTTGGAGTCGCGGGAGGAGTCGGG
>JANTPZ010009895.1:0-15001 GCA_025593235.1 Vachellia pachyceras | reverse complement strand
GTTTGAGGGGAAAACAAATTTTCCTTGCCCTTCTGTTTTGGACCTTTGGGATCATTCATTCTATAATTGATGAGAATAATAGAATGAAATTGTATGCACCATGGAATCTGATTATATAAAAAGTCAATTTATTGACCAAATATATGGCTTGTTTGGAACAACGTTTCCAAAAGCCAAACGCACGTTTAACAGTGTTTTTCCATAAAACGAGATAATATCCTTCACATATTTATCTTGGCTTACGTAAAATTAATTCTCTACCACGTTCTTAAACAGTAGTATAAAAAGTCAAATTTGTTCCTTGTTTATTCATATGAAATTGTCTAAGGACCGAGAAAAACCCTAAAGTTTTTTTTATATAAAAAGAAGCTGAGGGAGTAATAAGGAAAATTGTTTTAATATTATGTTGGCAAAAAAATTGTAATACCGTTCGGCTTCCGTTCTCATTTCTTTAATCTGTATTACAACAGATTGTATTACAACATATTAAATTACTTGTTAAACTTGCATTGTGTTTTTAGGTGAAAGAAAAACCAGTTATAACAAAAACCCTTATTTTTTTCCAAACATAATATATAATCAACTATGCAACACATAGATCATCCATGACATGTGATAGCAGCAAAGAAACATTTGACTTGAGAATAGATATCTACTTCGCTAATAAATTATTCATAGCGACTAGTTAATTTCTTTAACACAACTTGACCTTAAATCCTTTATTTATAGGACATATATATATTTATATATATATATACGCTTCATTTCTGGATGAGCTCTTCATAACTATTACTCATGAAGCCACCTTCTTCTTCCCCAAATTTCTTTTTCCATCTGTTACTCTTATATGCAGCAACCTTCATCTTCGCTTCTGGTGAAGTGATTTTGAAGGATAGCTTGAAAAACTCCATTGAACTCAAACTCCCCAGCGCTTCAGGCCCAGAAAGCTTTGCCTTTGACTGTAATGGCGAAGGGCCGTACACTGGTATATCAGATGGTAGAATCCTCAAATGGCAAGGAACTCATAAAGGATGGGTTGAGTTTGCTGTCACTTCACCAAACAGGCAAGATCTCATCAACTTTAGAATATAAAGCTATTGATCATCTATATCCATATTGCATATAGAAACATCATAACTCTATTGGATTTTGCTCATTTGTTTGTGGAAGTATGTGTTTCTAAGTTTGAAATCTTGGCCTTTTCTTCCAAGCTAAGTGTTTTCAAATGCTTGATTATAGGGATGGGAAACTATGTGATGAGTCAACAGATCCAAACAAGGAGCCTACTTGTGGGAGGCCATTGGGACTCAAATTTCACAGGAAAACATGTACTCTTTATATAGCAGATGCATATTTTGGCCTCTTCAAAGTTGGACCTAGTGGTGGTGTGGCCAAACATCTGGCCATTTCTGCTTCCGATGGTGGTGCTCCCTTCAAATTCCTCAACGCCTTAGATGTTGATGAACAAACTGGTGTGGTTTATTTCTCAGATAGCAGCACTGTATATCAATTAAGGTATTTTTCTTTTTCTTCATGTCTTGAACCTTCATAACCATATGATATGAGTTCTGTGTAGCATCTGTGCTTCGGGGACTAAATGAAGTTTTTATTTTAAGCCGGAGTGCCTCGACAAGCAAGTACAATTCCAGGACCCTCGTTTAATTAATATTACATGAAACCTGCCTTATTCCTTTAGAGTACCACGTAGCGAACTTCACCAACAAGATCGATCATTTATTTTGTTTGAACGCCTCAGGTTAATTTATTGATATTCTTGCCCTCCCTCCCCGGGGGCGATTAACATATTTGTAATTATAATTTCGGCGTGCGTGATCAATAAGATATTGAGTAAAAGTGGTGCATAGATATTTTGTTTTGTGGAAGCAGAAAGGATAGGTTCGTTCTTCATATCCAGAGTTTGTTTTATTATTATGGGGTTCCCACTATTGATGATTGAGTTTAAAATGGGGAGAGAATTAAAAGAGTGAAAGAGATTTGTTGGAGTATTTTTCAAAAATGAAAAGATGTAATTCTTCAAAGGAAGAGATGGGATTTTTCATAAAGTTGTGTTCTTATAAATTAATTAATTTATAAATTAATTAGTTTATTTGAAAGGGTGTTTAGAGGTTGTAATTCTAAAGTCATGTATCCTTACCATAAAGGTGTAACTTTTCATTGAAAAGTCATTTGGTTGTGACTTTTGAAGTAGTATGGTTGTGACTTTTAATTGAAGGGACATTATTTCCAAAAGATACCACTTCAAAACATCTCTCCATACTCTATAAATACCCTTCCCATCCCCCATTTGGACACACAATTCTACACACAATTTTCTTCACAACAATATCAAACTCATTGCCTCTCTCTTTGAGTGCACACTTAGAAAAAGATAAATTATCACTTTATAAAAGCCTTTGTTATCTTGGCTTGAGTATAGGGAGTGCAATCCATACTCAAGGGCCTCTATTGTATCCTGCAGGAAATTCATCGGTTAACCCAAATTGCACCTTATAATATAGAAATAGGTGGGGTGAATTAAGCCTATAGGAAATTGTTAACCACGCTTTGGAGACATTGTGCAAAACTTTCCTTTTTCATCTTCTTCATCTCTTCTTCTTGTATTCTTTAGAGAACCATTGCCATCAAACTCGCCAACAATGGTGAAAATGGGTGCAGCATTAATAGATAGAGCGAGAGAGAGAGAGAGAGAGAGCTGGGGGCCCTTTACTCGTGTCTGTGTGTTAGTCTATCAATGATGAGAGACTCCCATGTACAAATACTGTTAGGTCATCACGTACGCTTGCATATCACTGCTCCTTTCTCAACATCTGTTTTCCCTTCCTCCCTCACTCTCTATTCTAATTTGGCCATGAATGTTTAACCTCACCTCTTCAAACCCTCCGTATATATCACCACTTACCAAAATTCATCCCCACAACAATTTCCACATACCCAAAGGTTCCCACCGGCTACCATTTCCCTCCATCTATACAATTCATCCCAATAACTAAATAAAGGTCAGTAAAAGTACACTTCTAACCATAGCAAACATCATTTTCAAACGTGGGTTCTTGCCTCTGGAAGATATTTTGATGATATATTGCTTTACGAAAGAAGTCTAACAAGTAAAGTAGGGTTTATAAGTTCAAAAAGGCTCTCCTTCTCAATACGCCAATCTTTTGGGGTAGGATCTTTTCTTTAAACTCTTTCTTATCATTACACCATATAAGATTATGTCGTGATAGACTTTATTTTAGATTACCTTAATGATAGTTCAAAAGGTGCATGATTAAGATGGCTTTTATAACCATATGATATAATATGGTCTAAATTAAAGGTACCTAACTATTGCATAATCATAATTATGATCACCATTTATAAATAATAAAATAAAGCTACATTTACATATTAAATATTAGGATGTTCTCAGATTATTGTGTAACCTTGATGTATTTGATGATCGATTATGACATTATTTTCACTGAATTAATGGAATGATGAATAATGGAGGAAATGTGCCTTTTATTTGTTATAGCGATCAAAATATCTTATATATGGGCTCCATGTATGTGATCTATTTGTCTTATCCAAGTGTCTTATTCAAAACATCATGGTTTATTTTATAATCATAATCATATCCTAAGATCCAAATACAAAAATTTCTTACAGATTTTTCATCCATATACAGGCATAGTGAAATAAAAATTCAGAGAAACACTTCATACAATCATTTCTATTAATTAGTTTCTCTTTGAGATAGGGAAGTTCGAACATTGATATCCCAAAGAGGAGATAAAACAGGAAGATTGCTGAAATATGATCCGAATACTAAGAACGTTGAGATCTTGCTGCAAGGCTTGGAATTTGCAAATGGTGTATCTTTAAACAAGGATGGCTCATTCCTTCTCGTAGCAGAATTCAATTCAAGAAGGATTAAGAAGTTCTGGCTCAAAGGCTCAAAGGCTTACACTTCAGAACTATTTGCACAACTTGAAAGGTCACCAGATAACATCAAGAGAAACAAATATGGAGATTTCTGGGTTGGTGTGAACAGTAATAGAACGTCATCTGAAAATGCTGATAATAATGCAAGTTTAGGAGATGATCCTGTGGGAGTGAAGTTTGATGAGAACGGAAAGACTCTGGTGGTTTTAGATGGAAGAGGAGGCCCAAGGCTTGAGTCTGTGAGTGAAGTGGAAGAACATTATGGGAAATTATGGATCGGGTCTCCTACCAAACCTTATGCTGTTGTAATTAATTAAGTTATAGCTATCAGGAATGATATTTCTGAACTTGATTTGAATCTAATAAATATTCACCTTGAACTTGCTTTTATAGATGTTTTGTGATAATTTTGAATATTGTCCGTAATTGGGTTGTCATAAGTAACAACTTTACCAATAAAGAAATGAAGAAAAATGCTATGCAACCTATTATGCACAAGTAGAAACCTAAAACCTCCATAATGAATAATGCCAAAAACTAAAAACTCACAACTAATTAATATGCACACGCACAAATATATATATATATATATATAAACAACTCATTTAATATGTTGGCAAAAAACAATATACCCCATTTAATATGAGCATTAGCACTTAACTATCCAAGAAGGCAAAGCTATGACTTCCCGGCAATAACACCACTTGAGGGTTTCCAATAAAAAAAATATCAAATTACTTTTTTTATCGTATTTATAATTCACTTTTAATATGTTTTCCATAGATAAAAACATTAAACATTATTAACTTTACATTAAAACTTAACAACTTTTCATTATTTGATATCCATTATAATACATAAGAATAAAATCAAAACATAGTAAATTAATGATGAAATTTTATATTCATATGAAAAATTTAATGATGTAACTTATATATATGATCTAATAAGATCTCTTTTTGCTCTACAATTAGGATTAGAGGAGTATACCACATACTCCGACCATTTTCATTTGTTGGTGCCTTTATTCTATTCCCAAGTTCACTAAAGTGATATAAACGTGTAAATTGACAAAGGAATTGGCTTGGGTTTTCCTTTTGTAAAACACTAAAACTACCCAATCACAAATTGTTTAATCCATAGAGACATCCAAATGGGTAAATCAATCTCAGCTACACTATATAATGAACATATAACACTAGGAATTCAATGTATGTAAAGGAGAACATGGATTAAACTAGAAAAATCCCGAGAGAAAAATTAGCTCAGCCACTTATGGAGTCAAGAGCAGCCACAACTTGCAGAGCCAACACTAACCAACCATGGAGGAAGAGGTGGAAGAAGGTGATGATGAAAAATGGGGAATTGGAATGAATAATGTATAAATAGATTATGCTAAGATCGATTATGTTAATGGCGATATAAGGAGTAAAGTTAGGTCAGTGCACAGAAGAGGGTCGGATCTGGTTCTGGTGTCATAATATATCAAAATGCATAGTTGCAGATTTCGACATGTACATCGCAAGCGCAACGAATGATATAGTGTGTCCGTTTGGGAATGCAGTAGATAAGTACTTTTAAGCAAGCCAATGTAAATATGTGGAGGACATTATCTCGTTTTGTAGAAAAATACTGTTGAACGTGCTTTTTGGGAGTAAATAAGATTTTCCAAACACACACAATAAATGAATTCTAAGTTTCTAGTCCCTTGTCCTTTGCTTCGGCTTTGCTTTTCATTCCCTCTTCTGACCTACTTAAAATACAAGTTATTGAACTCAAGTAATATCATATATATATATATATATATGTCCTTAATCCAATTTCATGCAATCAATCCTTAATCAAATCATAAGAATATGAAAATTATGCCATTTCTAGCTCTAATTTCATGGAATTAATCCTTAATACAAATTATTGGACAATTTTCTCAAATTTTTTTTACCTTGGATTATGGAATTATATATTGTAGAATTAAAAAAAACTTCTCCATTACTTAAAACTTAAAATATTGAACTCAAGTAATATCATATATAGGTCCTTACTCCAATTTCATGCAATCAATCCTTAATCAAATCATAAGAATATGACAATTACGCCCTTTCTAGCTCTAATTTCATGCAATTAATCCTTAATACAAATTATTGGACAATTTTCTCAATTTTTCACATTGGATTATGGAATTATATATATTGTAGAATTAAAAAAAAACTTCTCCATTACTTAAAAACACTTTAGAGAAACCGAAAAATATGAATGTGTAATGTTGGGCTGTCTCCACAGTCAAGAGCCCAGCGTTTGAGTTAAAAAGGCACCATTGATTAAAATGTTAATTAATCATTCTTAAATTGGTCAATCAAAATCATCAAGTCGTAAGCATTGAACATGGAACTTTTAAAGTCAATTAACTATAACTCTGTACATAGATATGATAGATGTTTGAATAGCCCGTTGGGAGAACGTACACAGATTTCGAGGTAAATATGTGAGGAATTTTGTCTCGGTAAGCGCAGAAATGGTTTTTGATTGCCCAAACGGACTAACCAAACATAGCCATGACCAATTTGGTACAATAGAAAGGTTGGGGTGAAAAGGAAAAAGAATTGTCACATCATCTAGATGCAATGATGCAATGTTTGGTGTGTAAAAAGTTTAGTCTTTTAAGTTGTGATCAAAGCGTTGATAAAAGGGGAAAAAAAGAAAAAAATGTCTTATCATCTAGATGCTACAAATTGTGCATTATGGAATCGGAAAAATTATTTGTGAGGAAAATCAGTATATATTCAGAATTGGAACCTAACAAACGAGGTATTAAGTAAAATTGTAATTAATATTATTATATGCTAGTAATTTCCATTCTCATTTTTTATACTAATTTCCATTCTCATTTTTTATATTCCATTATTATATAGCAGTACAACTACAAATATGTTGGCCAAAAAAAAAAAGTACAACTGCAAATAATATATCGAACACTTTCATCTCCACGAGTAACTTAACATTGACTTGAAAAATTTGGGATATATTTTAATATTAAAATGTCCTCCACTTTTTTTAAAAATGAAATTTTGAAACACGCTTTAAAAAGTCAAACTTCAGGCTTTTCATTCGTTTGACAAAAATGAGGCCATCACAAGTTGATAAATCACAATCTTTAACAAAACTAATTAAATACCAAGTCAACCTTTCTAGGGACGGCGTGAGTAAATGGATGTTAAAGAATGATAAAGATCCAACTACAAACCCTACCAGAAAAATGCCATTTAGCGATGGAAAATCCATCGTTAAATGGCTATTTTTCGTCGCTAAAACGAGTGTTGCTAATATTTTCTGTTATTAAATGAAAATTTTCTAATGAAAAATAACCATTTAGCAATGGATTTTTCCTTCTCTAAATGACATTTTTCTGGTATTGAAATTTGAATTATAATGAATTAGATAAAAATAGAAAAGTTATCTAGTCAATTTTTTTAACAAACTAGCCGGTATCCATGTATTGAATTTTCAATGCCCCATTTGATGCAGAGAAGTCATTTTAGTGAGAGTGAAAATGGACGTAGAAGGAGTGATAAAAGTACATTTGAAATAGAGTATTATTTTAATTTAATGTTTATATTTATAATGTGAAATGATTAATATACCATTCTTTAAAAAACATTAGCCCTAATCCAAACATCAAAACGTACTATCCACTCACCTATCAGCAACAGGAACAACATTAACAAATACAATGTAATCAACCCCAAAAATAATCATTCTCAATGATAGAGTACAGACCCCAATCAAACTCACAACAAACATTAAAAAAAATCATCTGAAAAATCAACAATCCAAATTTGATAGAGGCGACGATGGCGTGAGGGCATCCAAGCTTCAAACGATGATTTGTTCATGTTTGGTCTGAGAATTTCAAGCACTTATCAGATTCAGAAGATCTTCACTTCGCTTAGCTATCATGGCAAGACTGAGAACAAGAAAGACTTTTATTGGTTTCAGAATCATAAAGCCATATTTGGCAAAAAAAACTATAAAACCAAAGAGAGACAAAAGGGTCACAAGGTCTACGAGACCCAAATCAAAGCGACAAAAGGCTTTGGCAACGGGGACGTACATGACTGCAAGATGAAGGTTGTCACTGGTTAAGCATTGTTGTGCAGGGGTTGTAGGAAGATGTCAGAGCTTGGGAAAATTTTTGCCAACGCTTGAGCCGTAGGGAAGACCATCGAAGTTAGTTGTTGGATAATAAAGAGGCTTGGATCAGAGGGATACGAGAGAGAAAGGACGGGTATGTTAATATTATAGAAGGGCAAAGTTGTAAATTGCTAAATATTAAAGGGTATAATTGAAATAAAATCTCACTTCCATGGATCTCGATCAAACTAGTTCCATGTGATAAGTTATGGAACTCAATTCCAAAAATTTGATAGAAGTGGTAGTTCAATGAAAATGATATCCAATAAAACAAAAACGATCCAAATATAGATTCCACTTTCAATTTTAATTCTAGATGCTCAATTCCAAACTTCCAATGTACCAAAAGGGGCATAAGGCCTTGTTTGGTTTTTCTTCCTTTTATTCTATACAATAAAAACGAATTTTATATAAAACATAAACCTTATCTTTTTTCATTTCAATCTTATATCTAATCAACTATGCATGCATAGATCATCTTTTGGCATGTGAAAGCAGCACATGCAGAATCGTTTGACTTGAAAATTGGAATCTACTTCAATATATGTGTGTTATCGTTTGACTTCAATCTTTCGCTAATAATTTTTTCAGAGTGGGTGGTTAAAATTCCTTTAACACAACTTTATCAGCTTCAATCCCTTATTAATTAACACACACACCACAATTTGTGAATCAATCCTTTCTTAAAAAAAATATAAATAACCAAATAGTATAAAAAAAGCTGGAGCTTACAAACGGGACCGACCTCCAACTAAGGGAAGAGTTTTCATATCACTGCCCTGCAAACCTTTTGGCATTTAATAAAAATTCTTTAGGTATACTACTGGAGGTGTGTATATATAAATATGCTTCATCTCGGTATATGATCTCTCATCACCATTACCCATGAAGCCATCTTCTTCTTCCCCATTTTTCTTTCTCCTTCTGTTACTCTTATTTGCAGAAACCTTCACCTTTGCTTCTGGTGAAGTGATTTTGAAGGATGGCTTGAAACACTCCATAAAACTCAGACTCCCCAGCGCTGAAGGCCCTGAAAGCTTCGACTTCGACTGTAATGGCGAAGGGCCGTATACTGGTTTATCAGATGGCAGAATTCTCAAATGGCAAGGAACTCACAAAGGATGGGTTGAATTTGCAGTCACCTCACCAAACAGGCAAGACTCCAACTTTAGAATATAAAGTGTTCAAAAAATTTTGAGCTTAAAAAGATCTGTAATTCTGACCATTTATATATAAATATTGCTTGTGGAAAGCCTCATACGATATTGGGTATAGCTCGTTTTTGAAGAAGTATATGTTTATATTAAGTCTTCGCCTTTTGTTCCTAGCTAAATATATTCAAATGTTTGATTACAGAGATAGGAAACTATGTGATGGGTCAACAGATCCAAACAAGGAGCCTTCTTGTGGGAGGCCATTGGGGCTCAAATTTGACAGGAAAACATGTAATCTGTACATAGCAGATGCATACTTCGGCCTATTAATGGTGGGACCTAGTGGTGGTGTAGCTCAAAAACTAGCCACTTCTGCTTCTGATGGTGGTGCTCCCTTCAGATTCCTAAATGGGTTAGATGTTGATGACAAAACTGGTGCGGTTTATTTCTCAGAAAGCAGCACTGTATTCCAAAGGAGGTATTCTTCTTTGCCTTCTTGAACCATCATATGCATATCATAAAACCAGGGAGTTTTACAAATAAAATGAGGTTTACAAGTTTAAGATGTCTTCCTTTTCAACAAGTTAGTTTTTTTGGGGGATACAATCTCTTTTGTTTAAAAAAAAACTCGTGCTTATCATAAAACCATGTACCATTATGTCAAACATGACAGACTTTATTTTAGATGATCTTTATGACTTTATGAAAACGTATATTTTATTATGTATATGAATAATTAACATGGCTTTTATATCCATAGGATAAAATATGGTCTATATTAAATGTCACCATATAAAGTCTAATTAAATCATGTAAAATCATAATTATGATAACTATTCACAAGTAATGAAATAAAGATACCAGGCCAAAATCATGCATCTTATTACATGTTAAGATGTACATATTATTGAATATTAATTAATTTAACCTTTGAATGTATCTGGTGATCGACGATGCAATTTTTTCACCGAATTAATGGATTGATGAACAATGAAGGAAAGTGAAAAGCCAAGGCTAATAAGCTGTTGCTCTTTATATTTCCTAATACCTTATATTTGTAATAGCAATCTAAATCTCTTACACGTCACTCAAAGTATGCTATCTATTTGTCTTGTCCTAGTGTCTTCTTCAAGCATGATGGTTTTTATTAAAATCATATCCCAATATCCAAATGCAAAGTCTTCTTACATATATATTCTCCATCAATATAAGGTTACACACTGAAAAAAGAAATCAGAGAATGAAACCTGATATGAGTATGGTTTCCTCTTTGAGACAGGGAAGTTGAAATGATATTCCAAACAGGAGATAAAACAGGAAGATTGATGAAATATGATCCGAATACTAAGAAAGTTGATATCTTGCTGCAAGGCTTGGCATTTGCAAATGGTGTGTCTTTGAACAAGGATGGCTCATTCCTTGTATTAGCAGAAACAAGTTCAAGAAAGATTAACAAGTTCTGGCTCAAAGGCTCAAAAGCTTACACATCAGAACTATTTGCAGAACTTCAAAGGCCACCAGATAACATCAAGAGAGACAGACATGGAGATTTCTGGGTTGGTGTGAACAGTAACAGAACATCAGCTGAACATGCTAATAATAATGCAAGTTTAGGAGATGATCTTGTGGGAGTGAAGTTTGATGACAAGGGAAAGGCTTTGGTGGTTTTGGATGGAAGAGGAGGCCCAGAGCTCGAGTCTGTGAGCGAAGTGAAAGAACATTATGGGAAACTATGGATTGGTTCTGCTACCAAACCTTATGCTGTAGTAGTTAAGTTATAGATTTGAATCAGGGATAATATTTCTGAGCTTGCTTTGAATCAAATAAGTG
This sequence comes from Vachellia pachyceras, assembly GCA_025593235.1. Classification (NCBI taxonomy): domain Eukaryota; kingdom Viridiplantae; phylum Streptophyta; class Magnoliopsida; order Fabales; family Fabaceae; genus Vachellia; species Vachellia pachyceras. The sequence goes on along the minus strand of JANTPZ010009895.1, from coordinate 3,884 downwards.
TTGACCTTTTGGCCAAAAGAAATAAATGTTACCTTGATGAACAAGCTTTGTACTTTAATTTCCAATATTTGACCTTTTGGCCAAAAGTAATAAATGTTACCTTGATGAATCAGGAACAAGCTTCGTTACCTTGATGAACTAACTTATAACAAATATTTACTCAACTTGCCTTCAAGTCAATTGGGTCTGCTGATCCATCGTTTTCCTTTATTTAAATTAAAATAATATTAAAAACTAATGTAAAAGTCAAACTTGAGGCTTTTCAGAATGATAGTACATTGAAAGTGAAACTGCCATGTTAGGAGCTTGCAAGTTGCATTCACAATCAATGACGCTATCACAAATTGATAGATCGCTCTTTTGTTTTTTTTTTTTGCAAAGATAAATCACAATATTTAACAAAAGTAAACTAAATACTATGTCAAACTATCTAATGCTTGCGTGAGTAAAAGTTATAAAGATTCAATTGTACAAATCTGAACTATAAGTAATGAACTAAAAATTAGACAAAACATAAAAAAAAAGTCTCTAGTAGCTTTTTTTTGGGGGGGGGGGGACCATGCAGTATATAAAACCATATATATTGAAGTTTGAATTTTGAATTATTTGGATTCTAATCAATCTAGGCTCTATTTTTTTATCTTTTGGTTAGAGTAGAGCATCCTGTTTTAGATACTAGAAAACCAGTTATAACAAAACCTCACTTTCTTCAAGTCAAACTTGTACATGAATGACATATTAAAGCAGCACGTGATCACTTTGACTTCAAAATTGATATCTACTTCAATGTAGCCGTTTTAGAACACGGTAAAGAAGTACTTTTATGTAAGTCGAGGTAAATATGTGAAAGGGATTATCTCATTTTATGAAAAAACACTGTTGAACATGCGTTTGAATTTTGGAAACATTGTTCCAAACAAACTCAATCAGAGTGTTTGATAACGCTTTTTCAGAGACAAAAGTGCGGTGCACAGTAGTAAAAGTACTTATAAGTTACAGTTCACATTTTTTGTCTATTTGGGAAGGCTTATATGAATAAGTTGCTTGTGGGAATAAGTTACTTCTTCCAACAAGTTGAAATACTGAGTTTTTACAAATAAATCACTTCTTCCACCACTTTCCCAAACACAAATCACTTTTACAATTTAACTTATTTCTAATCTCACTTCTCCATAAGTTCTTATACAAATAAGTTACTTATCCCACCGTGCTCCCAAACGGACCTAATATCCGATTGAGCAAAAGAGGGAACAGTCATATTTATATACTATCAATAAGAGCTAATTAATTTTTTTATAGATGAAGTAAGTTAATTAATTGATAAATTTATCATTTTTTTAAATTAATTTATCTAATTTATAAAAAATATATATAATATGATGATGCATACAAGTATTTTAAAATATTTATTATAATTAATAATTTATTTAGGTTTTTTAGTTTGAAAGTAGAAAAGAGGCTAACATAGTAAACGTACAATTGCATTCTATCATTACAAGATTTGCCCATTGGACTGAGGACACGTATTACAGTGGGAAGGATATCTGTCGGATTGAATAGTCCATTATTGTGCCTTTCACGCGGCTTCGTTAATTAAAATATACTTTTAATCCTTCATATTTACATCAGATTTCATTTTAGTCCTTTAAATTTAAAAAGTGCACTTTCAGCCCCTCATACTTAACACGGTTAGTTTCTCTTAACGGAAATTGCCGACTCATCAAACTTAATGATGTTATTTTAAATTTTTTTTAATTTTACACAATTTAAAATATCAAATTTATTATATTATTAAATTAAAATTAAAATGCGAGTATGCTTTGTCAACATTTTATTGCACAGTCATCAATTAAATTTGATGAGTCAGCAATTTCCGTTAAGAGAAACTAACGGCGTTAAGTTTGAGGGACTGAAAGTGCACTTTTTAAACTTAAATGACTAAAATGAAACCTGACGCAAACATGAAGGACTGAAAGTATACTTTAGCCCTTTCAATATGTTTGGTAGAGATACACCGAGTTTTACACTTCAATTACTTCACTTTAAAATTTAACAGTTTTTCTATAATATCAACCATATATAACACATGAGAATAAATAAATACTGAAGGATTAGATAAGTAAAATCAATAAATTTAACATTTGAATGTATTCTCTATCTTAAGTTAATTATGTTTGAGGTAGTAAATGCAGACACTTTTTTAATGGGGATTAACATCATTTTTTTAAAAATAAACTTCACTCCATTTTAATACTAAAGGGACCAGATAAGGGAAAAACTTACACTTCCTCATATACGATCGCTGTTTATACAGTGAGGCAAGCGGCAAGTAAACGGAAGTAACAGAACTCGAGAATTCAGTATCACTCTATTTTTTTTCCCTTTCCGGTTTCAGTTCCATGTTGCATGTCACAATGAAACTGAAGTGAATACCGTGTTGAAATTTTAGTCCCTGGCTAGACAGACGAAGTGCTTGTTCCGGCAGTACTTTAGAATCACGTTATACACAAGTTGAGAAAAAACTCTTCTCAAATGTTTAACTCGATTTGAGTAAAATCACTCTTCCAACGGATTCCTAAACACGCAGTAAATAATAATTAAGACTGAAAAAGGCCATCTTCGTCGACTCAAACGGAATGAAATAGAAACGCTAACAACCACTGGCATTAACAGTCAGTTTCTGCAGTCTGCAAGAGTATTTATGTCATGAACAACCCTCATAAAGGCAGGACAATTGCATTTCCTGACTTTATTTATTGAGCATGCTGGCCGATAAAACAATGGTACTTCTCTATATAAAACAAAAAAAAAATGCTTCATCGTCTACAAATGATGATATATCTGCCTCTTATCTCCATGAAGTCACTTTGTTGTTGTTCTTCTTCTTCTTGTTCAGTTATATTCTATGTGTTAGTGTCTTTGTTACTCTCATCATCATCGTTGTCACTTGCTGCTACTAACTTGGCTTCCAGTGAACTGATCAAACTCCCAAAAGTGATAGGCCCTGAAAGCTTAGCTTTTGACTGCAGTGGCCATGGCCCATACGCCGGTGTCTCCGACGGCCGGATTCTCAAATGGAATCAAACTCTCAACCAATGGCTCGAGTTTGCTCTCACCTCACCACACAGGCATGTAACCCTCCCCTCCCTCCCTCCCTCCCTCCCTCCCTCGTGTAAGATTTAAATAACAGTTATTATTAGAGAAATTAGGGGCAACTAACATGGGGTGAAGTTAGTATTTTGAAAAGAAAAAATCTAGTGGAGTTCAAGTGAGGGTTGATTTTAGCGGAAGATGCTAATCCCTCACAATGTAGTAAATCAAATTTCAAATTCTCGTTGGACAAGATACACATATTTAATGACCAATGATACCTTAAACAATATTCTCTAATAAGATCATATATACATGTACTTTAGAAAAAAAAAATCCCCCAACATAACTCCAAACATAACCTTAGCATAGCTTGAAAAGGCTGATTTTTTCATCCCCGGTCACGTTAAAAGCTTGAACTATGTCATTTCTGAAAAAATACTTCCTCCCATTGGTTTACATATCAGATAAATTAATTCAAAAATAAATAAATAAATACATAAAGTAATTTATTTAGTTTCCTTAATTTTTTTAGATTCGAAATTAATTAATGGATCTTATATTAAGAATCAGTAATATTATCAACAACCTGTTGAATTCAATCTCTAAAAACCTGCAGCTATCCATACACATATCATATCTTAATGTTTTACTGTAGGGACAGGAAACTTTGTGATGGAACAACAGATCCAACCAAGGAACCTACATGTGGGAGGCCATTGGGGATCAAATTTCACAAGAAAACATGTAATCTGTACATAGCAGATGCATACTTTGGCCTCTTAATGGTGGGA